>JABUQX010079518.1:30000-42500 GCA_015478945.1 Trachelipus rathkii
TTAATCTATAGCACGGTAATGTCTATAGCTATATTTACATTATATACATATACAACTTACTCGTGTTAGCATAATGGAAAAAAACTGCTCCCCATGGCAAAGTGGCCAGAGTTTACTTTAGGACAGGCGTGTAATTAGAGAACTACAAAATCCTACATTAAAACAAATGATATTTTTGTAATGCAGTGGACAATTTTGGACAAGATTTTTTAGGGAGGTCGAGCCGACGGGGAATGAAATCCCCCGTCATCCACCAGTAAGGCCAGGGGGCTAACTCCCCTTCCATCTTTGTGGTTTACCTGGGGGGTATTCCTTTAGCTAAAAAAAAATATATAATTTTTTTTTTACATATTTTCTACCTTATTTCTATCCGCAAACGAGAGCATGATAAAAAGCAATTTTTGGCAACTGTTTCGTTCCTTGTGTTGCAGCATTTCTTTCTATATACTTTGAAACGGAAATAATACTGTTGGAGCAATTATCATACAATTGTATTTACATTATTAAAATTTGAAAATCTTATTTTAAGCCTTTTCTATTTTTGTATTACATTTTCTGAACTAAAATTCTTCACTGATTACAAAAATGTCATTTGTTTTAGTGTAGCATTTGTAGTTCTCTAGTTACACGCCTGTCCTAAAGTAAACTCTGACAGGCAAATTCAAAGATGGGAAGGTACTAGTGGTGTCATTTTATCAAAAAAAATTATGCAGTTCAATAATTTTCATGGTGACACCCTCACAGGTGTTAGTATGTTTGTGGTAACGTCATCCAAGATGGCCGCCATTTCAACGTAAGCAAACTGTCTTACCTCGGTCGGTATCTAACCGATTTTAATTTTTTTTATCTTGTTGGAAAGGTACGGCTATGAGCTAAAAATAACGTTCTCTGCAAGTATTGCGAAAAAGCAATATTTTGATTGCTACTTGGATTTAAGGTAAAAAGGTATATATAATTTATTTATGTCAAAATGACTTTAATTACATTATAAGAAAATATGTTCCATATTACATTACTTTAGAAATGATGTTTTAACAAATTCAAGTATTATATGTACATAAATATACATTAGGAAGTTTATAAATTGGTTTCATCAGCTTCATCACTATCTCCGTCGGTGTAATCAGGTGAATACAAATTATCACAAGTTGAGTTGTCGGCATTGCAACTACACATTTCTGTGCAAGGCAGATTGTTTGCTAAACATTTGCAAGGTGGTGAACATCGGTTCTTCACACATGAACATTTAATCAGTTTTAGAAGGACTCCGGGGTACATGGTTCTTCACACATAACAGGGGTAAGCACTCCCTCTTCCACACACCAGCCGTGTCCAACTGGATTAGGGATGGCCGGATTTGGTTCATCATCTTTTAACCACACAAGTGCTTGAAAGTTAGCTCTCTTAAACGCAGGTATAAGGAAGCCCCTAGTAGGAGGTAATGTGATGTTGTTGAGGTGTGTGCCTGATAAATTCGGGAAATAAATGTTTGCAGCTGACAACTGCGTTTGATAAACTCGGTAAATAAATGCTTACAGCTGATACACAATATCATCAGGTACTGAGTCACTAATACTAAGCTTCTACAAGGTAATAAGTTCTTCTTCACTCGCTGAAATAAATGATTTCCAATATGATAACTTTCCCTTCCCAAACAAACTTCAGGTGGAGTCACAACCTGATAATGAGTGAAATCCGGGCAATGCTGAAGCTTTTAGTGCTCCGAGTGATACAAATATGTTTTGTACTGATATTGCCTCGCCTGATGTTGGCACAAAGAATGTGTGTTCCGGAAGTCTTGGATAGCGTCTCACTATCAAAACTAAAATATCTGTGTCTTGTGCAAACACTAGTAGTGTATCGTATCTGCACCTCTGTCATTGGCGTTAAGGGCATATAGTAAGAATTTTGTATCGGCTCCTTCCTGACTACTCATTAAACAATCCAAAGAGCAATGCGTCCCAGAAACTTCCGTGCGCCACAAAAAAACATACTTCTTTGCTGCTTTCCTGGCATGACTTCGCATTTTGTGGGTGGTTAATACATCTTTAGTACGAGTGTGTGACAATAGCTTTTACATATTTATCTTTGAAATGTCAGTGACGTCACATATTTTGTACTGTGGTGCTACATATCCATGGAGCATCTTACCTCTAGTAAGATTCTTGATTGATTTCTCTAAGTACTTCTCAAAAACAATATGGAGTTCATCATACTGCCAGTATTTCCTTTGGAACTTTAGGGTGAACATCTCAGCAAGATCTTCACTGGCTTTCACTGCGATAGTTTTATCAAGAGCCGGCAATTCTTCCATTCCGTCCCCGATCGCAACCCAGCTATTTGCTTGGTGAACTTGAACAGATGGTAAGGAGTTTTTTTTGGCAGCGGATTCCATAACACACCTCAAGATATGATTAGTTTACTTTATCTGGGCATTAATGCGTTGTTCCATCTTATTACGAAACTTATGGATCTAAGGCACAACGGACATTTCATATTCCCTAAAGGTTGTACGTAGGTCTATTTCTCGTTGAGATCGTGCGACAATCAAAAGTCATGCAAAATGGAAGTGATCTGCATTCAACTTTGCTATGGATTCATCAATTTTTACTTTTATTTGTTTGCTGGTGGTAGAACATAGTTTAAGTTTATTCTTTTAATAGGTTCCCAGAGACTGACTGATTTATCAAGGAGTCTCTCTGATTTGAAGGCTTCATATAAATCTGTTCCTAGTGATTCAATTCGGCTAACATCTGATGTGATTTGCTCGCTGAAACAGCAGGTGAAGATTCTAGAGAGGTGATGATTGTAAAGGTTTTCCCTTATGATTTATCATTTTAAAATTTGCAAATGTATACTTGTGCTTAAAGGCTTGTAGTTATTATAACGAGATCCTTAATAATAATTTTGATAATACTATAACCTGACCTGTTTGTATCTTTATATAACAGTTTATTATAACACTAATATTAATTCGCTTTTGTACTAATATTTTAGTCAAGTGATGATAAATCCGAAGACTTTCGACCAAGTACATTACGAGATGAAGGTTACAGCTTTCTGAAAACGCCAAGGTATGCCATGGAATTGATCAGAGGTGACGTTTCTTCAAATCTAGGGGCAAGCCTTGCCAATGCACTCCTGTTGGATTTAAAGGCTATGAACCTGTTAGGGCCTAGTGTGGATGTGAATCACATAATGATCGATAAATCAAAGTTGGACAGAAAAAAAGATAGGATGAGAGTAAGAAGTAATGAAATACTCTGTGATGGTGTAGAAAAATTACTCTGTATTGGGGTTGACGGAAAAGTTGACAAGGGCACCTTGGTGTACAAAGAAATTGAAAATGAATATGGGGAGAAAAAGTTGAGGAAAGAAAAGACACAAGAGCACCATTTGACTTTTACAAACGAAGAAGCATCTGAAGGTGGAACTTATCTTACTCATAGAGTCATCCCAGTTAAAGGTGCGACAGGTGCTGTTCTGGCCGAAGAAGTTGCTAGTGTATTGAAGGAGTTTAATAGCCTTGATACAGTTAAAGCTGTTCTCCTTGACAACACGAACACTAACACTGGCTGTGAAAGGGGTCTTGTAACACTTCTGGAAAAAAATAATCGGAAAGTGCATACGATTGGCTATTCACTTAATTTTTACTTTTACTTTTACTTTTACTTTCAGAGCTGTTTTTAAACATCTTGATGGCTGTACCAAAGCTCCTACTGCCTTCAGTGGTCCTATAGGTAAACTCTGTGAACGGAACTACCATGAACAGCCGCAAGTGGAATTTACCAAGTTAAGCGGGTCTCTAGATGAGAAGAATTTTGCTCAAGAAATACTGAAAGATCTTAGTTGCGTTCAACGACTTCTTTAAGAGTATGTATTTGGAATTTCTAAAGGCAAGATAAATTCAAGATTTGCTTCCTGAAAATTTTTACCCTTAAATCATATCAGACGACAATTAGACTAATGTGTCTTTGGACAAGAGGTGCTTTGCCTCCAGAACTGCATAACAAGCCATACCAGATCATTAAATACATCGTTTAAGTGCATGCAGTTAGCTGGTTTGAAATAAAAAGAAACAACAAGTTTTATAGTCAGCAGCTATATATCTTCAACATGATCCAGAGGATCAAACAGCAGACTGAAGAAGTTCAATACGTTGCCTTAAACAACCTAAAGTACAACGCCTTTGCCTTACTACTTGAGAATATGCTGTATTCGATGATGAAATCGGATGTCAATGTCAGGAAAATTGCATTGGAAAAAATTATATCTATTAGGTAAGATTTTATATACATTCTAATGTTAGGAATATGTGCTTGTTTTTTTACATTTCTTAAAATATTTAAAAAATTTCTTTTAATTATTTATTGATTACTAAACACTAATAAAACAACTATATTTCAATCAGAATTGGAAATCCCGCTACAAAGAGACTTAAGAGTATCACAATAATCAACATTGATGTTCAACACTGGTCAGAATTAATCAACCTATCTGAAAACACAATATGTGAGCCTGCTCTCACAGAACACTTTCCTACCCAAGTGCTTTAAGAAGCATTGCTGAATGGAGAAACGCTGGAGCTGCCGGATCTACCTTCACATTCGCAGGGTGTTGAAAGGGCCGTAAAACTGGTGTCTGAAGCTTCTCACACAGTTTATGGACTAGAGTCAAGGCACAAACATATTTTAGCCAAGACTCTTAGCCGTAAAATGAGGCCTTCCTTTATCTCTAAGGGATATTACCAGGAAAATTATGACTGTCTTGATATCTAAAATATATTATTGCATTACTGAGAAAGTGTATTTCACTTGCCGTCAATAAAATTTAACACCTTTTATAATTTCATTTATAAAAAAAAGTATCCAAATATAAGAAAATCTCGCTCAAATTCATTTTTTTAAATTAGCTAAAATAATTTCTAAAAAAAGTAAGAAATGCTAGAGTTATAAAGACTTGTTGACACCTTTATAAAAGACTGAAACTATATTTATTACAAGTATATAAAAAAAAATAAAAAAAAAAAAAAAAATATATATATATATATATATATATATATATATATATATATATATATATATATATATATATATATATATATATATATATATATATATATATATATATATTTTTATTTTTTTTTTTATTTATATATATTTAGTTGTTCATTTATATTGTGAAGTGCAGACGTGTTTTGAGTGCTCTCGCTTGATAGTTTATATTTGTTTTATTTATTGTTATTATTATTTTGTATAGCAGTGTTTAGTGAAAGTGTGTGTTTTTCTATCTTGTCTTTGTTTTAATTAAAGTTTTTTATTAAATCATATCAGTTGGTATACTCTTATTAGATTCAGTGAAATTTTGCACGTCAAGTTATCAGAGTTTTGTTATAGGTTATTTTTTTATAATTTATTATTCAACATCTTATTTGTAATTAAGTTTAGCATTTAGTTTTAACATAGGTTTTTGCGTTTAATGAATTTTATCCCGATTGTTTTAAGATTTTTTTTCTTTTCTTTGTCGGGTTTTTTGGTTGCGAATTTTTAGTAGGGTAAACTGGGAAAGGTTACGTAAGTTTGAGTTTTATTTTTTTATTTATTATACAAAATCCGATTTTTAATTAATTTTAGCACATTAAACTTTTTAACTTAGGTTTAAGCGTTTGATGAATTTTATCCCGATTTTCCTTTTGTTTTGGCTTTTGTTCTGGTTTGTGTGTGTGTGTGTGTGTGTGTGTGTGTACGTGTGCGTGTGTGTGTGTGTGTGTGTGTGTGTGTGAGATGGCAATTTGCATAGGTGAGGGCTTTCTATTGACTTCACCAACATCCGTGGCTTAAATTCCAACTCGGCACCGTTGAATACCACCTCTCTAACTCTAGCCCTAATCTTTTGCTCTTGTCTGAGACTCAGATATCTAAAATTCATTCTCTAACTCGTTTAACGTATCCAACTATAACTTATTTCATATTTCCGTCTAAAGGGTGGAGTATGTGCCTATGTTAACATTATAACACTCTGAACACGTCTCTTGAATCTCGAATCACCTAATTTCAGTGTTCTGTGGCTTAAAATCTTTCTTCCCTTCTACTACAATCTTGTGCTTCTGCTACTGTTCTCCTAATAGAACTAGCAGATTTTCACGCCTTTTTGAATATCTTACTACTTCTCACGAGACTGTTATATCTTCTCATCCAAATACTGGTCCTCTATCTAGGGGATTCAATGTACACAACACTGAATGGTTGGGGTTCTCTCATACAGTTTATAGGTGGGGAGGAGGCCAGATCATTCAAGCATTCTTAACGATCAGGGCAACTAATTAAAGAACCAACACACTTCGGAAACCTTATGCAAATTTTGAGAGCTCTTTTGTTTTGCCACTAGTCCTTCTCGATATATATTCACCCACCACCTTCGCTCCCTATTGGTAAAAATCTGACCACAACCTTATATCTGTTAATTTTAATACTTTCTCCAACAGCTGCATGCTGCCTGTGCGTTCTTTCTGGCACTTTAAGTCGGACCGATTGGCGGGGAGCTTTGCGCGCTTCTACGCTAAATATAATTGGAATGACTGCTTTATCTGCTCTGGTGACGCTTCGGCTTCTGCCGTCAAGGGGAGAGCTGTAATCGTTGATGGGATGAGCAGGTTTATTCCTTCTTCGACTAAATCTTTCTCTCCTCATAATCCATGGTTCGATCGTAGTGCTCTCTGGCCATTCAGGCTGAAGACATACGTATCGAAGTGGAAAAATTCTCGTTCTCCTATCACTCTCGCTAATTTTCATTCAGCAAGAAATCGTTGCAGGGATACTCTTCGACGAGCAAAGCGGACTTTCATCAAACGAAAGTGCGCTAACTTCATTGATTCTCTTACTTACAAATATTTCTGGAATCTCTCAAAAACATATCCAATAAATTCTTTAAATCTACTTTTCCTACTCTTATTCGATCTGATGGTTCTGTTGCTAACTCTCCAACTGACAAGGCCAATCTCTTCGGCCTCCTATTTTCATCTAACTCAACCCCTGGACGATTCTGGCATTTTCTGCCTCCTCCTTCTCCTCTCAGGTGCCCTATGCCTTTGCCTGAGATTACACATTTGATCGGGTGCATGGGCTCCTGAAATCTATGAATTAGGAAGGCGGTGGCCCGGATGGCATTCCTCCCCGGGTTTGAGGGAGTGTGCTTCCGATGCTGGCGCCTCCTCTCGTTGACATATTCTCTTGTCTCAATACTTGCACTTCCCTCAGTGTTGGAAGCGCGCATATATCCAACTTCTATTCCGAAAGAAAGGAAGCCGCTCTGATCCTTCCCCAACTATCGCTCACCTACGGCTCCCAACCATAATTCATCTAAGATCTTTGAAATACTTCTTTAACTCTCATTTCTTAGACCATCTGAATCTCATTCCCCTTCTTTCCATTCGCCAGTACATTTCCGGCTCAAGGAATCTACCTGGTGATATACTTTCTATCTAACAGATTTATGGTTTGCCACCCTCACAGAATTACGGGAGGTACGTGGTGGCGCGACCTCTCAGCATTTGACCGGGTATAGCGCGTCCTCACTCTCAACCCCTCCTTTGAGTTTCTCCCTTCTCTTTGCTTACTTATGTCTAGCTTTCTTTCAAATCGATCAATATCGGCTGTTGTTGATGGGGCGACTTCTTCTTCCTTTTCTGTCAATAGTGGTGATTCTTCCTCAGGTTCTGTCTTATCTCCTACTTTATTCTGCTTTTTCGTGTAATGATCTTTCTCGTCCTCTGCATCTAACTCCTGTCACTCATATTTGATGACTCAGGACCTTCGTTCTTCAACTCATTTCAATTCTGCTCCTTCTTTTACTTCTAGAATTTTCTCGTGTAATCTTTCATTCTATTCTCTTTGATCTGGATAGAATTTCCAGGTGGGGTCATCTCAACAATGAGAATTTAATTCTTTAAAACCCAACTATACAAATCTCCCTCTCAAACACACCTTCTAACTTTCCTATCTCTTTCGACGGTTCTCTCATCTCTCTGTTGACCAATATAAACATCCTTAGCCTTAACATAAACAAAAAATGTGTTGGAAGCCTCACATCACAATGGTTGCTAGGACGGCCTCAAAGAAACTGGGAGTTCTGTTTTAGACTGCGAGACTTTTTTTCTTCACAATTACTTCAGTTATACAAGGGTCTCATCCGCCCTTGTATGGAGTATGCTCTCATATCTGGGGGCTCAGGTTTCACCCGGCTTTTGGATAGGGTCGAGTCAAGGCTAAAAGACTTATAAACTGTCCAGTACTTCCAGTTCTCATGACCCTCTATCTTTGCGGCGCGATGTTGGTGCTATCTCTTTTCTATAGGTACCATAGCGGCAGGTGCTCGAGGAGCTTTCCACTCGCGTGCCGCCCCCTTTAAGGCGCCCTCGGTAGCACAAGGGTGCTGTGTCGGCACATGAGTTTGTGTTGATGTAACTCAGACTAGTTCGCTGCGGTGCCTCCCTTCTTTCCTGCCACATCTGTTCTGTGAATTCTCTTCCATCTTCTGTGTTTCCTACTCAATTTAATCTCCCTTTTACTTTAAAGCCCGCGTCTGTGTGCTCATCTGCGTAATTTGCGTTAGTTGAAATTTTCTTGAGGTGCCAAGCACCCCCTCCTTGAATAGGGCTTTGCCGTGGCAGTGGTGACCAACTGTAAAAATATATATGGTTTAGGCCTTTGGAGGTTATTCTTGAAAGTTATACAAGTATCTTATTAAATAAATAATATATCATAGCTTTAATAGCAGAATAAACATTAATTTTTTACTTTTTTTTCTTTTCTTTTATTCTAAACTTTTTATTAAATATTTCAGCATGAGTGAAAGAGAACGTGTGTAAAAGTCTTTTGAATAAACTGCATCGACGGTGGCAGACTCGTAATATACGAGTTATATTGTATACTGTTCTCACTGTTTTATTGATAGAATAAAAAATGAATATGGAGTTTCTGTTAATATGATGACATAAACCATAACTTTTTTAATTTAGACTCACAAAAAAAACTGGAATCAAAAAAAAAAAAAAAAAAAAAAAAAAAAAAAAAAAAAAAAAAAAAAATTGATTGACGATTTGGAAAAAGAATTGCCTCTTTTAATGGTAATGAAACATTCTTGTAAAGATTATACTCTATATGTTTAACGTTAGGTGGAATGTTTTGGAAGAAAGCAAGAAATGTTTATTATAACTAAACTATGAAAGTGCACGTACAGTTTTATCTAAGATTGATATTGAAAACTAATGAAAAAATGAAAATTGTAGAGAATTAATTACAACATTCAGAATGTGGACCATTAAAATATTATCTGTGTTTGGTTGAAACCCTACAAGCTCAGTGATTTAGATTATTCTTCAAAAGTAATAGAGTAAGGCCCAAATTTTGTCTGTACTCTTCAATAAATAGCTCTATGAGAAAAATTACAAAAAAGAAACTTGTTCATATATATTAAATCCTTCTACACTTTACTACTAAGCAGTTTTCTGAATCTACATTTCTTGTCTAATAAGGATAGGCGAAAATGATTTGTTTACTTAATAATTAGAACAGTTAAATCCTGAAACCAAATGAAAACAATAAAAAAAAATTCCGTTCTGTTCTCTATTGCATTTCAATAAGAAATTATTGAACAATTTTTTTGTTACAGATATTACCTTTATATCAGAAAAAATTATATAATTATTGCAAATGCAAAAATACCAACCTGGTTATATATATATATATATATATATATATATATATATATATAACTATATATATATATATATATATATATATATATATATATATATATATATATATATATATATATATACTATATCTTTTTTTCATATATATATATATATATATATATAATATATATATATATATATATATATATATATATATACTCTTATATATATATATATATATATATATATATATATATATATATAAATATATGTATATATATATATATATATATATATTGTAGTTCTAGATTTAGATCCGCATCAAAGGAATATAAATGGTTTTATCATTGTTCAATAATTTAAGTGGGGCTTCGTTAGTGAAAAGCTATACAATTTCAAATATAAAATAAGCCACCAAAAATTCTTATATATATTATATATATATATATATATATATATATAAATAATGTATTTAATTATATATTATATATATAGTATATAATATAATATATATATATATATATATATTATATTATATATATATATATAATATAATGTATGGAATGTGTAGAAAAGTTTTCAGTTTTATACATTTCAATTAAAAACTCGTATTATTTTCCATTAAATTTCATTCCTTTTTTCAAAATAAAAACCAATTTTGTTTTTCACCTTTTTTAAACTCTTTTTTTATTGTTTGTATACTACGGATCCATGTTGTGTGTATGTGTGTGTGTGTATGTGTGTGTGAGTAAGTGGATGTGTATATAAAATTTAGGCGATTTTCGAACGGATTTACTTAAATAGAAATCAGGGAAATGGCTTCACGATTAAGCCCCTGCTCCTCTCTCCTCTCTCTCGTCTCTCCTCTCATCTCTCTCTCTCTCTCTCTCTCTCTCTCTCTCTCTCTCTTCTCTCTCTCTCTCTCTCTCTCTCTCTCTCTCTCTCTCTCTCTCTCTCTCTCTCTCCGTTCCAGGGTAACGAAATACGGAACTTAATCTCCAGTTACTTTCAAAAATAAAATCGCTTAGTTTAAATGGCTTATAAAATTTTTCGAAAAAATTTTTCCGATAATTTCATAAAGCTCTTTAAAGTCACGTGACTTTTAATATTTCGGAGATTAATTTTTTTTGACTTTTTATTTATTTCATGTCAAGAGACTAAGTACGGTAAATTTGGGGGATTTTTTATTTTTCTTTTTTTGCTTCCATAGTACTTTATAGTCAAATGTCAAGATAGGTTAAGTAATGAGTGTCACAATGTTTATTTATCGCTGTCTTTCTGGGTATGTATGCTGTAAGTGATATGGCTGAGTGTATGGTATGTGTGTGTAGTGATGCGGTAATGTATGATGATTGCTTTGGAATGGTATGGATATGGTGTATGGCGTCGATAGTAGGTGATGTATGTGAGTGTATAGGGTTGATGTGGATGGGGTAGTATATGGTATGGTAATGTAGTGTATGTATGGTATGTAAGTATGGTATGTATTGTGGATGGTATTGGGATAGTGTGAGTTGTATGAGTATCTGTATGTTGGTTGTGGTACTTGCTATAGTATGTATTGGTATGTATGTTAGGTGTGTGTGATTGTAGTTGTATGTAGCGCGTATAGTACGGGGGTTCGTAATGCAGGTTAAGTTGTGGTTTTAAAGTGTGCGTATGTGAAAGTATCCACATCCGCAGACACATATTAAAAAAGCTGATATTCGAATCTGCATCCTTAGTATTGGATTTGTAGCCAAGTCACATCCGACGAACGCCATCACTGTAATGGTCTCTCGAGAGATAGAGGGCGTAGCCGCTGAAGTGTACGCACGAACGACAACACACACACATCATCGCCAGGCACATGAGTTGATTAATTGTAGCTTACGGTTTGATGGTAAGATATGATGATATGTATTGACGTATTGATCAATGTAGTAGAGTTTAGTGAGTATGAGTTATGGTATAGTGGTTATATATGTGTTAAAAGAGTATAGCGTGGGGTTTTGGGGATATAATTATCAGTGAAGATATTTAGTGATATGGATTATGATATAGTAAGTGTAGATAGAGTATGATAGGCGGGTAGTAGTAGGTAGATCTATAATATATATTATGTAGATGGGTGATGCTTGGAGTATAGTTGTAGGTGGGGTGGTGAGTCTCATTGATAAATCTACGGTTTGTTTTATATTACATGAGAAAATTGTAAATTCGCCTTTTTAAATAATTGTATGGAAATACAGGGTTGGTAATTCATTCCGAATTTGTTTCGATTGAAGTCTGCATTGGAAAGTTTTTCTTACAGAATAATATAGCCAATGCTAAGTAGATGCTAAGACCAAACCTCGCATTGAAGCAGAAGAATTATTGTGTTGTATTGAAATTCGATCAAATAGGTCACGAAGCCAGTTTCTTATTGGTAGAATAAAGAGTTTGAAAACTTCAGTAGCAAGGATTATTTACTGTTTTGATTTCAGCATTTTTGTCCTTCCGGTCTTATTGGGCAAAGATGTTAACTCTTTTTTTCTTACTTGGAAAGAAAGGGATTTCTTATTGGTTATAAATATGAATGGAAATATATATTTTGTTCATTTATATATGATGTGTTGTAGTAACTAATACAGCTTTTAGTCTATTAGAACGCGTATTGTTTTATTGGTAAGTAATTTTGAAAACGACGTGTTCCGTATGGAAACCGATCTCGAGCCTCTCTTTGAATAGAGTACTCAGTATAATAATGGTTAACTTTAATTGAGTTTTAAGTTACGGACTGAATGGCATTATGTACCTCATCTAGTACTTTAGATTAATTATATTT
>JABUQX010079518.1:47500-66031 GCA_015478945.1 Trachelipus rathkii
ACGATATTAATTTTATTTATTCCTTGTAAAAAAAATTTCATAAATTTTGGGTTCCCTGATTTTGGGAGATAAAAAACGGTAGATAAGAAAAACTCATCTTATTGGACAACCTTCTAATATATATATATAATATATATATATATATATATATATATATATATATATATAATATAGTATATATATATATATATATTATATATTATATATAATATATATATTAACTGTTGGTGCTTTTGTATAACATATCCTTCTCAAGCGCGCCCTCTTTGCCAAAAAATTGTAAAAAAATGAAAAAAAACTATTGAAAAAACTGACAAAACAAAAAATAAAAAAATGAAAAACAAAAAGAAAATTCTTCCAAAAAATAATTTGAATTTATTTAATCACTTAAAACTATGATTGTTTGTCTTGGTTTATATAAACAAATGGTTTTGTCTTACGGAAAAAGTAAGCTAATATGAACTTCTCTTCAAAATTCGGCTTTTCAAAAATTTGACGAAATGTAATATGAAATTTTTAACTCAAAACAATGTAGGAAAAAATACGATCGCACATACACGTACACACCCACGTAAATATATATATATATATATATATATATTATATATATATATATATAATATACTATATTAATATATATATAATATATATAGTATATATATATATATATATATATTATATATATATATAATATATATATATATCTATATATATTATATAATTATATATATATATTACTATTATAATATATATATATATATATATAATTATATAATATAATTATATTATATATAATATATATATCATATATATAATATATATAATATATAATATAATATATATACTATATTATATATATATATATATATCAAAATTATTTTTACGAGTCACTACCACCTTTACTGCACTCGAACAAATTAAAGTGGAAAACCACTAAAATATAACGAAGAGGGTAAAAAAGAAAAATGAGAAAAAATAACACTTTAATTCATTTATTTATTCACTTATTTTGTAACAGTGTAATATATATATAATCTCTCATACCCCGCCAACCAATATTTTTTGCTTCGTAGGTTACTTCTTGATTCCCATTTTTGCTTTTCATTTACATTTATTTTTTAGCTGGCGTCTGAAGAAGACACGAGGGAGTGTCGAAACGTAACGCCTTCCCCCCCCCCCTCTCTTTCAATATCTCACAATTAAAGTGTTAATTTTTTTCATTTTTCTTTTTTACACTCTTCGTTATATTTTAGTGTTTTTACTTTTAAATACTATATATATATATTATATATATATATATATATATATATATATATTATATATAATATATATATATATATATATATATATATATATATATATATATATATTTAATATAAAAATATTATATCTTTTTTCTTATATATATACAATATATATAATATAATTTAATATATATATATATAAATATATAATATATATATAAATATATATAATATATAAATATATATATTATATATATATTTATAGATATATATAATATATATATATATATATATATATATATAAAACTTTAATACAATAGTATCTCTATTTTTTTAATTAAATAGTTTTTGTTATTGCTGTAACAGATACTACTTAGCTGTTGGTAATTGGTCATAATTATTTCAATTAAAATTTAACATAAATTTCTTTTAACATAAAATATTATTTTGTCTTATTTTTTGTTTCTTTTAAAATAAGGTAATGGTTGGTTTGTTTTAAAATCATTAGATGCGTTCCTGCCGCCAAATTACGACTCAATTTGACGAATTATGTTATAAAATTTTTGAACACCATTTTGAAAAGTAATGATGTCATTAGAACAATGCGTCATATCGGTAATAATCTGAAAACAACTATAATTTTTTATGACTCCTGAGAGTAGGCTGTGGGGGGGGGGGGGTTAGGACTGGCTGTCCTAACAACTTACTTGTAAACATGAACTTTGTAATACAAATATTGCGATTGTCATAACAATTCACCAATCTTTAAGCCATGACGTCATCGTCAGTTATAAGACCATAACATTATGAAAAATTATTGATCCACAATTTCAATAAGTTTACGGGAAGGCAACTAAATTTTTATTCATATTATTATTATTATTAATATTATTATTATTATTATTATTATTATTAATATTATTATTATTATTATTATTATTATTAATTATTATTTATTATTATTATTATTATTATTATTATTATTATTATTATTATTATTATTATTATTATTATTATTATTATTATTATTATTATTATTATTATTATTATTATTTTATTATTATTATTATTATTATTATTTTATATTATTCTTTATTAATTAATTATATTATATATTATTATTATTATTATTATTATATTATTACTTTATTATTATTATTATTATTATAGTAATTATTATTATTATTATTTATCTATTAATTATTATATATTATTATTAGGCGGTCTTAAACGGTATCATAATTAATCCTCAGAATCTCTAATCTAAATCTCCCTTCACGCCACATTAGCATAATCAATTCCTTTCTCATCTTCTCCCTCTTCTTCTTCTTTTTTCTTCTTATTCACTTTGTCTTTCCATATCATAAAGTGTTAAAAAGAGAAGCATTTTCAATCAAACAAGTCAAACTTTCCTTAAATGAATGAGTCATAGAATCCGATTCCTTTCAACCTACATGTTTCCTTAATATTTAAACTCAGGAACTTTCTTTCAGTTGCTCACCATCAAATAACTTCACACGAGGACTTTCCTCACTCACAACCATACCTACTATTATCACGTTTACATTTCAAAAGCCCCTCCTCTTCACACCCTGCCTACAAACCATACTTACCTAATACTCTCTTCAAAACTTCTTCAAGATTCGCACACAGCATGTCAAAGCCACAATTGCATCCGCAATAATAATTACAATAGCAGTAAACTTTAAAAAAGAATGCAATCTCCACTCCCTTCCGATTTCTCCGTCAACATCTAACACCTTTTCCCGGCCACCTACCCTAATAAGTATAATATAAGATATATATATATAATATTATAAGTATATATAATAATATTAAGATAATAATAATACTATATAATATATATTATATATAAAAATATCATAAGTAAATATAGTTAATTATATATATAATAGATATATAAATATAATAATATAGTCATAAAAATAAAGATGTAGGGCTCGAAAAAGGCGTATGAAATTTATAATGAGAAAAAAAGAAAAACTAAAAGTTGCATACTCTCGAGTAAAAAAGAAGAAATTAAGAGTTTGGAAGGAGAGATGAATGTTGTAACTCACAAGATGTATAGAAACAGCTCATCTTGGGTGAAGGGGGGGGGGGGATTAAAATTATGCGAAAAGATAGCATTATTCAAAAGCGATAATTCTTTCACTTTTTGTTTAAATAAATAGTACTTTCGTGACAGATGAAATCTATGTGAGGGAGAGTGTGGAGGAACACTTCGAAAATAACATGACAGTAGTAAAGAGGTGATAAGTGACATGTAGTAGTTTATGTGTGTAAAAGAAAAGAATTTTTATGTAGGATTAATTTGGGGCATCGGATGACAAGCTAGGAAGTTAACAGTTAGAGTAGACAAGCCGCATGAGGATTGAATAATAAACATGGGTAGGTATAGATGGACATTATCAGTGGAATGATGAAGTGTGGAGGCGAGATTGTGACTGACTGGATATAGATGTTGTGCATTGTGTAACAAAGCGTCTGTGGAGTACAGTCCAAGGAATGGAGGAGACAGTTATATACCCTTAAATAGGTTTAGGAGAGATATAGAAACTGTTAGAAGATTTATAGGATTAGTTTTATTGGCCTGTTTGTAGGAAATTTATGCTTAGTATCTTGTTGAAAGTGCGTCGAGTGACTAAGGGACTGATTGGCGAAGAACAAGATGTATTTAAAAGGGTAGAGGTCTGTTGCTTCAAGGCTACAATCTTGCATTATTAATTTGATTTGATGTGAGATCGTCTTTCAAATTGAATGATAATAAGAGTGATGCGTTATCAGCCTTAATTTATTAGAGTTCTGATGCAAATAATCATTGATGCAAACTCTTAAAAAGGGTTGGGGAGATAGAACAGAATTCTTTAAAACCACTTATGATATGAATTAAAGATAAATGGTGCTATCACAATAGCAACCAATAGAACGTAACTAAGTAAGTTAGAGAAGGGCACAAAAGGAGGATATAGCAAAAGTGGGGTGGAAGTTATAAAATTAAAGCTTTGTACCAGAGTATCGAAAATCTTCGTTCGATATGTCTACCGCCGCCACAGATAAAGATTTAATGATATGCGGAAGAGCAAAGAAAGAAGAGTCAGAGAAAAGAAAAGAAGCATCATAGAGTCGAGGGTCCTTACCAAAGCCACACTGCTAATCAAAATAAGATTAGAAATCAAGATAATGTTTCTAAATTCTCTTAAGAATAGATTCGAAAACTTAAGGAAGAACAAAGGGTAAAGCGATAGGGCGATAGTTGGATTGTTGACTTCGGTCCTACTACTACTTCACCCATACTTCACTGCTAAAAAATTACAAACACCAGATATAAAACCTGAAGATACTTTACAGAACAAGCTGTAAACGTATTGAAACGACAGATCCTGAAGCGATAAGTTTTTATGACCATACTAGGGATACCTTCACACTCTCCACCTTCTAGCAAATTTCAGAGAAATCTTGATGCCTGAATTTTAATAAGAAAAGGATTGTACGGAGTAAGTTATATCTAAGGGATGGAGTCGCGAGGAGAATAATTTGAGAAAAAAGTTCATCTTTAACAGAAGTAAATACAGCAGTTTTACCGACAGAGATACAAGAGGAGGAAAGAGAGGAAGAAAAAAGTGAGTGATCATATTTAAAATTGTGAAAATGTCAGAAAGAGTGAAAGTTTAGAGAAACCAAAAGTTGTTGCATTTTCTAAGAGAAAACCTTTTAGTCTCGAAGAGCTGATTTTTGTCTCAATTCCGGGGATCCAAAGAATGTATAAAAGCACGAGTTTCTTCAACAACAACTATAATTATCACTTTACACCAGCCCTTTAAACACTACGTCTCATTATATATATATGAATATATTATTATAGAAATATATATATATAATATATATATAAATATATATATAATATATTATATATATATATATATATTATATATAATATTATATAAATATTATATATACTATATATATAATATTTACACGATGACAGCACTCACGGGCAGGGCCCTTTTCAAAAGAATCGGGAAAAAAGCAAATATAAAAATAAAAAATAAAACCAAAAAAAAATAACAAAAAGAAAGCAAATTTAAAGTAAACCTACCCAGTCCGTTGCCTAACGCAAATTTCCCTCGGTAGTACACCTGAGACTTAAAAGAGAGGAAATAGAACAGGGAAAATAGAGAGCAAGGAGTCCACAAACGAGTTGGCTTGAAAGAAGTAAGGCACCAACAACGAGTGATCTTAGCTCAATATTCACACAAATATCATTGAGACCAGTGAGAGTAAGGTACCTCTTGTGTTAAGAGGACCTATAGCAAAGAGATAGCGCACCAACAGTCACGTCGCAGAAAAAGAGGGTCAAGGGAGTCAGAAAGTATGAGACAGATTTCTATAAGTCTTCTTAGCCTTAGCCTCAACCCTATCCAAAAAGAGGGTGGAACCGGATCCACCCCAAATGTGGAAATGTATTCCAGAAACAGGGCGAATAAGACTTTTTTATTTAACTGGAGTTATAAAGAAATGTAAAAAAAAAACCCAGCTTTTCGTTAGAGGCCAGTTTTAGCAATTGAATGATATGAGGTCTCCCTACACAGCACTTATTGTATGGGGTAACCTATTAATAGATTAAAAAGATAATATTATTGAGATATTGATATTGTTTTCTTCTACTATAATAAGAAGATAGGATAATATAAAGAGAGTAATAGAATATAGAATTTTGAAATAATCCAAATATATGTGGGGAGAAAAAGGAAAAAATGCGTTGGGAAAATGAAAATTGCAGGTTGTGAATGCCAATATAGAAATATTGGAGAAGCGGAAAACTAGAAAAATAGTTATAGATTAAAGATGAAATACGAGTTGAAGTAAAAAAAATAAAGATAAGATATATATATATAAAGGGTTAAAGCAGTAAAACAAAACATGGGGTGTGGCGTGAAGGAAAGAAAAAATAATTGGGTGGGAGAGAGAAAAAAAAACAGATGTGTGCAACCCTGGGAGAGAGAGAGAGAGAGAGAGAGATAGAGAGAGAGAGATGAAGAGAGTAAATTGAGAAAAAGAGAGAGAGAGAGAGAGAGAGATCTTTGAGAGAAAGAGAGAAGCTTAAATAGTGGAGCAACTTATGGATTTGAGAGTAGGTGGGTGGGCGGGCAAAGTGTGAACTGAGCAAAGAAAGATTTAAACAATAGATGATTAGTGTTAGCAGAGGGGAGGAGATAGTTATGGCAAAAATAGGAAGAAAAGCAACAGGATTGTTAGACGAGATTTATTAGATACGAGAAGAAAGGAATAGGACGTAAGTGACAGATTAGAGATCCTTAATTGAAAAATAAAGAAAAATTGGTTGAGGATGATGCTGACGGAGAAAACACCTAGTGATAGATAAAGTATTAACCATGTATGGCGAAAACAGGTTGTGCTGAAAGCAATGGGCGAAAAGTTAATCAGAGAGAAGTGAGAATGTAAGTGTGAGGGAAAAGACGAAAGTCTTAGAAAGCAAATGTAGTGGGACTCGTCGAAAGCGGCGAATAGTCGTGGAGTGCCCGATAGCTTCGATAGAAGAAACAAGCAAAAAATGATAGATAGAAGTGGAAATAAGAGCACAGCGGAACACCCCGCGAAGATATTAAGGGCGGTAGATATAAGATGAGAAGATTAAGATGTTTTCAAATCTTCGTGAAAAGGAGAGAGGGGTAAAGTGAAAAAAACAGAGGGTTAAGAACAGATGAGGTGCGGAGAGTGGAGATGGAACAGTGGCCCTGTCGGGACGACATTAATTGAAGGAGCGGATACGCTGTCGAGAGAGAAAGTGGATATTGTGAAAGGAAGGAGAGAAAACACAGTACCAGGTGGGGGGGGGCACCAGACGCAGAAGTGAGAGGGCAGAAATACGCATGGATGAAAGTAGTTTGTAGCATAAGGACAGAGTGAAGAAGGATCGGAATCAGAATTAGAGCAAAAAGGGGCGGAAAGTGTTCAGGGACGGCAGAAAGTGAGTATGATGCACAGCGGCATGGCCGTGGAAAAGATGAAAGTGAAAGTCGGGAAAATAGAAAAGAGGCATGCAGAGAACGGGAAGGAGGGGACGGTGCTTGGTGGGTGGAAAATAGGTTGATTGTGCGTGAAGGGTGTAGGATGTGTGCTCGAGTCCAGGATGGAAGATGTAAGGGAAGAGTGCTAGAGGGGAAGAACGTAAGTGTCGAGAACAGAAAGCACTGAGGAACAAACAAGGGGGAAAGTCAAAGCGGTACTGTGACCTGGGAAAGACAAAATTAAAAGGAAATGGGTCACCTGCCAGGCCAGGAGAAATTTACAGCGATGTATGCTATCTACACGTCCGGGAAGAATATAAAGACGCTGGGAGGAAAAGTTAACAGGTATGGAGTTCTAAGATGGGGATGGCGTGCTGATGGTGAACTAAGGGCGGACCAAAGTGTCAGTGAAAATGTGGTGAGGCTGGAAACAATAGTCAATATGGCAAAGATAGTGCCGAGAACGTAAAAGTTGATTTGGAGATGTAAAGTATAACAGTGATGGACACGCGGGGGTAGTAAAATGTCGGATAAGGGAATATAGTATGCGCCTGTCATGAATCGGTAATGTCGTAGGTGAACATTGTAGAGTACAGTGCTCCTCTCAGTGACTAAATGGGAGAACCCAATGCAGCTGATCCATAAAGAACGTTGCCAATAGATAATAAAAGCCGCTAGTGGGGTGGAATCGAAATAGAAGGACAACTCGCCGACTTCGCTGCTCCCTTACCAGAACCCAGGTGCGCTCAGTCGGCCAAACAATACCTGCACTCCTGTCCCTACGGCACCTGCGCATGGTTTCGCGTTCAGCGCAAGACAATCGTCCGGGCACCTGCTCCGTGCCTACCACCCTCAGGTCTGCGTCAGTTGCTGCAACACAACGGCCGACTCGCGCGCCGACCCACGTCAGCCGCAGGGCGAAACAACCCTGTCTCACTCCCGCTCCCCTATCCTTACCGGCGCAGGCTCGCAGCTCAAGACAATCGCCGGGCATCGCTCCTCCCTACCACGACCTCTCATGCGCTGCAGCTCAAGACAATCCGTCACGCGCTCTCTTCCCTACCCTTACCCCTCATGGCGCTGTCAGCTGCAAGACAAGTCCGGTCACTCTCCCCCTACCTGACTGTTCTATTTCGCTGATCGGCAAGAAACCAAACTCTGGGCCACTCGCTCGTCACTACCCTACCTCAGAGTGCCCAGGCGTCAGACAAGCCTCTTCACTTCTCTCTCCCTTACCTTTACGTCTCAGGTCTCGCATGGCTCCAAGACAATCCCGGCAACTGTCTCGCCGACCCGTATCCGCTCAATGCGTCATGGGCAAATCAGCTGCTTCGGTCATCTCCTCCCGACCCTACGCTGTCAGTTCGGCATTGTTGCTCAAGACATCGCCGTCACTCCTCCCCGTACCCTACTCTCATGCGCTGCATGGTCAAGATAAAATCGTCCGTCACCTCTCGCCCTACCGTGGTACCGGCGTCATCCTCACTGCAAACAAGCTCAGGTCACCTGCGCTGCCGACCCGACCGCGCAGGTCGTCGCAGGCCAAGGACAATCTCCGTCACTATCCTCCCCACCCTGACCCCAGGCCTCACATTCTCAACAAGTCGCCTCACCTCCTGTCCCTACACCTTACCTCCATGCGACGTGCAGACAAGCTTCGTTCACGCTGCGCGTCCCTACCTTACTGGTCCAGTGCGCTCATCCAATTACAAAGTCTCCGCACCCTCGCCCCTACCCGGACCTGCTTGCCCACCGAAGACAGAGCCCGTTCACCCCTCCACGCTAACATGCTCATGTCGCGGCATTGGTCTCAAAAGCTCCGTCACTGCGCTCATCCCTATTCTACCGGTGCAGTGGTGCCCATTCGCAAACCAATCGCCACGGCACTGCTCGCCACCATACCCCGTACCGGTCTCATGTCTGGCTCATTGCTCAAGACATCTTCTCGTCACTGTGGGTCGCCACGACCCTACCTTGCAGTCGCGCATGCGTGCAAGACAAGGTCTTCCGTCACTTCTTCGTCCTCTACATCTCGACCGCTCATCGATGTGCTCATGGTCGTCAAGGACAATCGTCCGTCAACCGCTCTCCCTATGTCAGGTACCTCCCAGTGTGCTCGCATCGGCAAGACAATCTCATCACACGCGTTGCGGTCCTCACACTCCTTACCGCCCAAGGGAGGAGTCAAACATGGGATAAACACTCGGAGCTACTGTGCAAGGTAGGGGAATGCCAACAAGGTCAAAATGCAAGCGTGAAGTGTGTATCAAATAGGAAGAGAGGACAAATGGTCAGGAATAAAGGGCATTGAGGGTGAAGCGAAGGTCCTAAAACATGCTGGATAAATGAGTAAGTAATAGTAAAAAGCGTAATAGGCTGCCAGGTGCTCCTGCCATGCACAGTCACTCTCCGATTGTAAAAGGACATGCAAGGGGGGCAACAATCGGAATGTAGAAATGGAGGGTCCGATAGGACTGGCAATTCACATGATGAATGAAGAGTAAAGGACCGTGAACAAGAGATATATGTATAGATATAAAGAACCAGATAGATATAAAATAAGACAATATATATATACATAAATAAAGATATAGTTATTAATATAGTAATATTTAATATATATAGATATATATGATATTAATATATAAATATATATCAAACAGTGTTAGGTTGAGCTGAAACATGTGTAGTACGGATAACAGCAATTCACTCACTGGAAACAATAAAATACTAATAGTATAAAAAGGATTTACTTAGATAACATGGACAAAAATAAAGAAAGTACCCCTGTCTCACGAGCTGCGACTCACATGATTAATGTAAAGATTATTCACCTACAGTACATAAAAAACCTCATATAGGAGTCATTCACTAGGGTAGCAACGTACGGACCCTGCACATGGGGATGTTACTCAGGTGGGGACTATATACGGCAAGTAACGGGTGTTAAAGCTCAGTCACCATCAGGACAGTCCATAACTCCTCACCATATCACCTCAAAATAACCCCGCCAGTCATATAGTTAGCACTGATAAAAATATCTTTATCTTCGCCAACCTCCCATTCTCATAGATTCAATCGGGGGTGCGGGTGTCGATAATACGTACATGCCTTCCTCATACCGGCAGAACAGCACAATTCAGATTGAAGCTAGAATAAGAATACTGAACGTCAAGTTCGACAAAAGCCACATCACCCATCCTATGCGCCCCTTATCCCAACACACCTTCGCACGTTATACAATCCGGTATGACCTTTAAAGTCCGAAAGAATTCCCGTCCTCAAAAAGCACGACAAAAATCTTACCATACAGATTTCTCAGCGGGAGACCTGCCCATGCTGTCAAAGCACACGAGCCCATATCTACATGCTCGGCCAAATACCTGCGTCAATTATGGGTGTTCACTCCACTCGACAGTTTACAAGAAGTCCCAAAGTCCATACCCCCTTACCAATGCCACAGCGCATATCGCTGAGCCTCCTATTAATGCACGCTTTATCTTCATAATGCGCCTCTGCCAAAATGTAAACACATCCTCACACCTTCATGCTCCCCCGATTCCAATGATTACTGTATTTCAACTCCACTTTTCCTCTGCAATACTCCAGAACAAGACTGGATCCTGGTTAATCACGTATTATATTACTCGAGCCACCACTTCACACACCCTATTACATCAACGCTAACCTTATTAACTGTACCTATAACCACTACACTGACTATCACTCCATCCCTTTTCCAATCAATGAGACATAATAAACATCTTAAATAAATGATTACTCTCGTTTTATTCTCTTCAATTTACTCACATTATTCTTCACAACCCAACACAACTCCCTTCATGCGTGATTCATTCCATCATATTTTAATATAATTTACTGACTCAGCTGACACGATACACGACCCCTAAGAGGTCCATCTGAAACACATGAGCTAACCTTAGATCTTATATACCTCTTATTTACATACACTATAGTCCGATGCTACTGATATCGGGGGAATGTAAACATAAAAGTTTAAGAATAATCAACGAGAAATATGGTCTAACAACAAACCCTCATGCAAAAAACTATCGCACTCACTCAAAACTTAGTTCTTTACATCCACCAAGGATTTTATATGCCACCAACCGCACCTTACTTATAATAGTTCACAACTTTTGAGTACTGCCCTCGTGCACATTATCAGCGTTCCTTTATGTAGTGATTAAATAGCTACAACTAGAGAGTATCCTCGATATTAAAATCATTGATTTGAATATCCTAAAATTATGTGAAACCTCAAACAACATAATGTTAATCAAGTATGACATCATCCAGTAAATAAAGAAACAGTAAAAAATTAGTAAACAAACCGCAGCACCACGCCCACAACTCACTAACGTTAATAAACCTGTGCCCCGACCGTGAGCACACATTCATCAGTTTACCATTGTTACTTTTCGAAGAGAGCCACCGTCATATAACTCGCCCATCCACCTGACCAAAGACACAGCCTTAGTACCACACCTCACTCTAAAACAGCTCTCGGTAAGATTTGCCGCCAAAAAAAAATATATTGCACAAAATAGCGTGCCGCAATAAAGTGTTCAGGAGTACACCGTCCACCTAGAGTCCTTTCCATTTCTCCCATCCATTTTACACACCTTCTCCTGCCACCACGCCCTTCACCTTCTCAAGCCTACTTCCTCTTCAGAAAACCGAGTCAAACAACCGAGCAGTACGATTGCAGATGTAGTAATTACAAATTGAGTAGTAAATCCGAAGATGAGAGAACATATGAACGATTATATCGCCTGATTCACGTCGAACTTGCCAGTCAAATTAATAATTAAGATGATGATATAATGACTCAATCGAGCTTTTAAGGAGACGTCCAAGGGTGATGCTGTACACTACTGTCGGTTCACGTATCTGGCATGGACATTAGCTTTGATTTCATTTACTAGTGATAAGAAGAGCATTATTAGCACCATCTGAATTTATCATATATTTACTAACAACTACTTGCGGTCATTTAAGAGGAGTCTATAGCTTTAAGTGATCATATATTATATGGTATAGCTAGGTAAGTAGATGGTACACTATGGTGCGTGCGAGCGGAAATAATAATAGCCCTAAAGAAAAGTTTTGTTCACATTATGAAGAAGGAAAGCTAGGTAAGTATGAAAGATAAAGGAGTGATAAAGAATAGAGCTGGCTAGTCACTATGTAGTCATTTATAAGGGATACTACTAAACAGCGTACTGACACTACAAACTAGATATCAACGATAAATGTGTAGTACAAAAAATGTAGTAGCACTAAACACGTACTCTCACAAAATAAAGAACGACGCGCGCGTCAAGACGCTTATCAACTCTCACCGGTCCCCGTTCCTATATTAACCCTATAATAAAAAAGTACTAGTATCAATTTAATAGAGTATATAGTAATAGAGATAATAGATGTGAGTAAAAAAGTAACTTCGTAATAAGTATACTATAGAAGATAATGACTAACTATTTCAGCAAGAACCACAATAAACTGCAGAGACATCATTTATTGAGACACAGTCCAACATTTACTTCGTATATAATTTAAATTCACAAATTAATACATAGCGAAATGGCACGAGTATCAAAGGGAGCACCTATGGCATAAAGAATTAATGATAAAATAAATGAATATAATAAGAAGAAGAATAGAAAAAAAATAAGAATAAAGTATAATATAGAATTAATAATAAGTAAAAAAGAAGAGTGGTAAATAAGAGGTAATATTAATAATTAAGATAATAAGAAACATATATAAGTAAATGATAAGTAATAGAATAAATTAATAAGAAAGAAAAATAATAAGATAGAAGTAAATGAGAAAATTAAAAATAAATAAATATGAAAAGTGAAAAATACTAAGATACACAAACACACATAACACACGCACTCACATCACACACACACACTAACACATACAGTACAAACACACACATCAACACTATTAACACTACAATATATGATATAGAGATTAAGTAAACACCACGCCAAGAAACTCACTCAAAAGTATCACGCCACTTGGCCTTACGTCTGAGATAAAAGATAAGATAGTAAATATATATAATATATTATAATATAAGATTACAAATAAGATATATATTAATATATAAAGGATAGTAGTATTTAAGATGAATATATAAATAATAGTAATATAGAAAGTTCAAGAATAATATATTAGAATATATATAGAAAACAAGTCACATGATGTATAAATATTATATATATACATGAATAGATGTATTAATATATTAATAGTAATTAAATATATAATAGATGCCAGTGGTAGTATATAAAGACTATGGGTATAGGGTAATAGTGAGTGTAGGATTATATAATAAACATATATGAAGAGAAATTATAGGTTAGGGCAAAGATGAGCGTGAAACAAATATGAAAATTACGCAATCACATGGAATAATATTGACTTTAACAAGTGGTTAAGCTATATAGTGAGTTAGGTACTATTTGAGTAGACCTTATGAGCCTCACGTAGAATATAAAGGTGATCCTACTACACAATAAAAGTTAAAACAAATGAGAAAACTTGTTCGTTAAACACTAAGGATGAGTGTGGAAAGGCAACAAAGATGTAGGAGTGGAATGAGGGGGGTAAGTAAATAGATGAGTCACATATTGAATATGAAAAAGCTCAAGTTGCACTAGATGAAAAATAATAACTGACTGTAGTGATGAGTGTTAGGGTGGGAGCCGTGAATAAATATGGTAAGGAAGGCCTAAATGCTATATGAGTAGTAATGTGTTAAGTTAGTCGATATATTATATATGATAGATATAATATAGATATTAATATATAATAGTAAAGATAATATTAATGATGATAGTATATTATATATATAATATAAATTAGGGTGGAGTGAAATTGAATAATAGTTATATTATATAGAAATAATATATGAAATTAATATAGATAAATATTATTTAATGGTAATATATATATATATAGATATAGATATAAGGTAATAATTATGAAGTATTAATTGATTTAAAGATAATATCATAGTATGAGTAGATAGATTAATATAGGTTATAATATATTAATATAGATATATATATATAAAGATATATATATTAAAATATATATATGAATAGTAGATATAATATTAAAAAGATATATAGTATATAAATTATATAGTGAATATATATATATAGAGAGAGACGGTGGAGGTGAGGCAGTAAGTATTATCATATGGTTAAGGTCACCACTCACAGGAGAGCTAATAGAGAACGGCAGTGTACTTACAGTATTAAAATACAAATTAGATAGTAGTAGGGTAAATCAGTACTCGGAAAAGTACTAAGTAAGGGATAGTAACGGGGGGGTTAGAATATATAGTAGGATATATAGTCAGTAAATATACTAAATAGGAAATATAACACCTGTGGTAAATGGTTATGTGTGAAAATTAAATGCGCACGGGCCCAAAATAGGGGATATTCAGAGCAAAACACTTTAGCCTTCGGACACGTGAGTGGCAAAGGCAGCACAGGCACCCCCGGGCCGACTGACGAAGTTAGATTTGATCTGATCCTCTCACAGACAGCACAAAATCCCAGGATGCATAACCATCGACTGCGCGGGCGATGAGTCATGTAAAACTTGGTCATCGCACAACGGGGACACCGCATACAGTTAATAGAAGGAAATTAAACGAAGCACTTTCTGTAGCACTACCACAGCAATCTTCTTTAGTGTAAGTATCATAAGCGATACACTTTCACAACCATATGGGATGCCTCTATCGCGCGCAAACACTCACCACACCCCACACACCACACACACACACAGCAGCAGCACAGAGAATATAGTGTTGGGAAAATGGAGAATATGGTTATGATGGATAGCTCATAGCCTAACTGATATGAGAACAATAAGTGGAGGGTAGTAATGTACTAACTCCCCAGTAATAGGTATAGTCGGAATATAACCCCCGGCGATCACCTACTAATAATAGACCAGCAGCTACCGTATACCATGACTCACCCCTAGAGATATAATTATATCCCTACTCACACTCGGATTACGTCCACTCGAGTAACCCAAACCCCTGACCATTAACCTGTACACTAGCCTCACGTATTAATCCCATAATATACTTAGAAATAAAAAATAAAAATATAATATAAGACGTTTTCTCCATAAAAAATAAATAAAAAAATAAAATAAAAATAAAAAATGTAAATACCCGTCCTAAAAACGCTTCAAATAAAAGTACAGAATCCATCGCGCTATTAATCAATAGAAGACTCCTAATAATAAAAATTTTAATTATTCTTTTGACCCGATATATGATAATAATATTGCACGGTAGGTAAATTTGAGAGTTTTAAAACCATAAGTTAAGTCATATATATGAAATTTTTTTTGGGTAACGAATACCGTAAAAAAGGTCAATAAGTTAATAAATGTTAACGGTATAAAATAAAATCAATAACTGCTCTTTAAAATAAAAATAAAAATAGATTTAGATAAGCAAGAAATTTTATTTAATATATAATATTTTTCCATAAGAAAAAATGCTTAAAAAACCCTTGACTAGGCCCATCTGTTAAGCTTAAAGCTTGTTTTGTGGAAAAAGTCAAAAAGATTTGTATGATATTTAATATATTGTGAAAAATGTATTAAAATACTTTTTTATATAAAAGCTTTCAATAGTATATGTAGGAAAAGTAGAACAAAAATAATCTTTGAGTTAAGCAGTAGATGATAAATATTAATTATTTGAGTTTGACCAAGGTATGCTTTCATAAATTTAGAAGATGAGAATAATAAAAATAATCAACAAAAAAAAAATATTAGAAAAGTATTTTCCTATAGTTGAGGATATTTAGTATAACATCAATCAACAAGTGAAAATAATAAAGAAAAGCATAAGCAAGATTTTCCAAAACGTAAACTGTATTCTTTCAAGTGATTATGTAATATTGAAGAGTTAAATGAAGGAAAAGATAGTAGGAAATGATGTTTTTAATTTGAGATAACTACTTTTACCTTTAGTCAACCTTCAGATTAAGGAAATTTGATATTTAAATTCACTAAAATGAAATTTCATAAGGAGTGTGGTTGATGACTTATATTGTGCAGCATCTCAACTGCAATGATCCCGGTGAGTAAAGAGATATAAAAATTTGCAGAATTAGTTTTAAAGCATAAATAGATGTGAACAATAGAGTCTAGACTAAATCAGATACCACATGGTCGCTCTTGAGGCATAGTATGACCAAATTGTTTAAATAATAGTCGAATAGAGTTAGACGTTATTAGTCAAGATAAATTGTATTCAGCTAACGAAAAGAACTACGGGCTACACTAACACATACACAACACCACAATACAATAACTATAAACACACTAACTCCACTCACATACCCCACATATCACACATCAAAGTAGTATCTGAGAAAAAGTATAGAGGTAACAGTGGGGATAAGTAGATATAGGGTACTCAGATATAGGGGTATAATGATGAGATATAACATGATTACTAGAAAAAGTTGAGAGTAAATAAGATAACGTCATAAGTCATGATGAGTGACTAACATAGGGTGATTGAGATAGGATAAATTTATATATAGATTAAAGTGGCGTCACATAACTGGAGTGGAAATAGTGATGGGCAAGGAGTATGTGAATCAATGGTACTCACTATGGAAAAGAGATCGAAAGGTATGGAAAAAATAATAGGATAAAAAAAAAGAATAAAAAATAAAAGGTATAAAGGTGAGTGGATAAATAAATATAGTACCTAATTAAAAATAAGCGGCTTACCTAATGGGTCTAGTAACCTCACATAAAAACGTTATAGTAACGTAGGGTGTATATATATCAGATAGTATGTAGTATTATAAATATATATATATGAAGTAAGATATAAGTAATAATAAGTTGATTAAGATATATGAATATAGTATATATAATTATTATCATTATAATAGATAAGATAATATTATATTATGATATAATATATGATGTATATATATAGTATAAATAGAATGATATATATATATATATATAATAGTTATATTATATATATATAATAAAGATAATGGGAGAATATTATTATTAAGATATATATAAGAAGTATAATATAATATAGTAGAATATAACTATATATTAAGAGAATATAATATATATATGAAGATAAGATATATATAAGTAATATAATAGTTAATATATTATATATAAAGATAATATGAAATATATTAATATATTAATATATATATATATAGTATATTAATATAGATAAGAGATATAAAAGATATATTATATAGTAAAAATAAGATAGATATATAGTAAATTTAATATATATAATAATTTATATATAGAATATTAATATATATACTATTATATAATTAATAATATAATATAATAGTAAAAATAGATAAATATATAATATATAAATATAGATAGTATATTATTAGTGACCAGGGCGCATGTAGCATATGTATTAGTAGTGATATATTAATAGTGATTTATAGTGATAAAAATAGGTATATATATATATATTATATAAATATACAGGTGGAGATAGTTACGCTCTCACAATATCAGACCTCACACAGTATTACTTTAAATAATAATAAACATAAATAAATAATAAAAAAATAAATAAAAAAAATTATATAAGTGTACGGTGACAAATAAACTTATACAATTAATCTAATCACATTGATTGAAAAGAGAGTAGGAAGAAGTGATATACTCTCCTGAGTGTAAATTTCACAATAAAAGATATTAATATACAAACAACAGAAAAATATATGGGTGAGGCGACACAAAATTAGTAATCACAATCAAATATATAAATACTGGCAATTAACACTCGACTGAATCAATAGGAAATAAGTGAATGAAGGAATAATTAATCAATAAATGAATTTATTCTATGGAATAAGGAGATAATAATAATAATAATAATAATAATAGAAATAGCGAAACCCCACTCAATACACTCACGATAAATAATCACTCACTCAACTAAATAAATAAACAAAATATTCTCAATGTCGGTGAAACTTTGTGCCAACACCCTCATTCCACGGCGATACGGGTATAATTAGATAACTAACACGCTCTTAAAGTTCTGCAAAAGCTAATGCGCCGTATTAACTGCTCCACAATGACTCAGATAAGTAATAATAAACTCAGATAGAAAAATGCATATCACAGTAATCTCCTCTCCG
>JABUQX010079519.1:0-12500 GCA_015478945.1 Trachelipus rathkii
CACGTGTATCTTTCACTTGTAATATAGTTTCAACACATTCTACACTTCTGTACACCGACATCCAGAATAGATTGTGAGGTAAATTTTCTATGTCCGTATTTAATATCATTTCACATAATCCTACTTCATATGCCTCTCTTTCAAGTTGTATAGGATTCATTAGCACAGTTGTAAAATCCGAGTTTATTATCAGGATGTAAATCCAAGGAGGCTGAAGACGGAAGAGTTAAATAGAAGTGATCTACACTCTCCATGATTATAATGACAACTGATTAATGATTCTTAACTTCACTTGCTTTTATATAAGTATTAAACTTGGCAGGATATCCCTTCCATTTCACAAGTAACTGCTTATTTTTTCCTTTACCTCTCGTAGCTAATATTTTTCAATTTTATATTCATGAGTTACAGGATTGAACCTTACTTTTTGTATTTCCTGTTTATAAAATCCGCCTTTTATTTTTTCACCATCTAAATCCTCCAGATAATATAACTTTAAACTATCACGACTGAATGGTTGGATATTGTGAACTTTAAAAACTTCCGTAGTCCAACCGGATTCATATCCTTTTCTAAACCTTTCTTCTGTTCGAGAAACTCTTACATAATCGTTAACCTTTATTCCTGAATTATCTTTTATTTTGTTTTCTTTTTCACCCATATACGCCATACGTCCTCTAGTTTTTGACATCTCTAAAGGAGTTGACTTTATAGTTCTATGGTAAGACCTGTTATAAGAATAAGCCAGATCGTCCAGTATATCAATATATTTAAAAGTATTCATTTTAGTAAAATACCTATGCATGCGTTCTTTAATAGTACGTTGGACTCTTTCAACTATTGCCGCTTTGTTTACGGAAAATGTATTGTAATAGCTTATACCATACTCCCAGAGCAGCTCCTGAAACTCTCGCCCCTTGAATTCCATTCCTGAATCTGTCCAAAATGATTTGGGTGTTCTCCGCTCGTCCTCTATAATTTCAAGTACAGCATCGGCAACTGTAGCTGATCTTTTATCTTTTATTGGCTTCAACCACAAGTACCTAGAGTATACGTCAATTGTAAAAAGTATATATTGAAAACCTTCATTATAAGAGCTGTATTTAATCATTTCCGATAAATCTAACTGCCATATGCTATCGAGTTGCGGAGATATGGTTTTCCGTGTAGGAAATTTTTTTCTTACAGGTTTATGTAGAGTAAATGCCTCTTCACCCTCTAAATATGCTTTTAACTCTTTTTTCTCAATATTAGGATACCTTAAAGCAAACCTAGTGAAACCCCCAAAACTATTTGGCTCCCTCAGATTGAAGTAATACTTATCAACTACCTCCTTCGCCTCCATGTTGTCTACTGACACGTGTAAACGTTATATATATATATATATATATATATATATATATAATAACGCTATATATATATATATATATATATATATATATATATATATATATATAGTATATATATATATATATATATATATATATATATATATATATATTAGGTCACAAGGGATAAAGAAAGAGAAAAAGATTTAAAATAACATTTATTTATACACAAACATTACAGCTAAATAAATATATATATATGATAATGCATAATTACGATTTAATCCAAATATGCCTATTATAAGGTGTTTTTCTTGTTCGTTCTCTGGTAACACGTTTAAATTTATCTGATGCGTAAGAAGTGCCTGAGGGACTTGAATCAGGTCTTGGCGTAACGGGGATATTATCTAAGTCTGCTAATCGCGTTGTATTTAAGATTAAACTTCTGGGAAAATTAATAGTCTGAAGTTCTTGTTTGATATCATTCCATCCTTTTACAGGGCCTTTCTTCCAGTTACGTGAGAGATCAGCTATCAAATCCACAATATTTGATCCTTTAACTATTTCATCATCAATTACGATCTGCCCTGCTTCATTCAAAGTTAATTGGTCTTTTAAAATATTATATAAAGCTATTCCTGATTTACACACTCTAATAGGTAAGCTCTCCTCTAGGATATTTTTAAATTTATCTTCATTTTTCACTTCAAGTTTTACTTCATTAGGAATATCTACATTATCGGTTAGCGGGATACGTAGGGATGGATGTAGGTGCAAGTCTTTAAGATCTATCAATTTTTGTATGGCCTCTTGGTATAAGATGCGTTTCTCATGGATGTTAATGTCTGAATTTAATATTCTGTACACTTCTTTCTCGTATTAATTGGTTATCTGTTCAACTTTAGGATCATATAAGCTATGAGGTAGAGGCTGCTGAAAAGCTAATGAATCGTTCCAATATAAGGATTCTGTTGGTGCAGCTGTTGTTGCTGATGTGAAAGGGGTTGTAATGTCAATGCATTGGCAATATCTGCGTATATGGGGGTTGTGAATGATGAAACTGTGATTGTGGATTTTGCGCAAGGTGCGGCAATAACTGGCCATATTGAGGTTGTAAATGATGAATCTGAGGAACTGAATTCTGTACAGATGCTGTATTATTATACTTCATTTTCTCATACTCATTATATGGAAGTATAGCAACCTTCTTCATTATGGGGACAACCACTTAGATATCAGTGGAGCTATAACGGAGAAGAGTAATGGTAGGAATACCCCTCCTCCTCTCTGTAGTAACTTCTTTTTATTTTTCAGATTTTTAATGTTGAGGGAGAGTTTTTTAATGATGTTTCAACGACGTAACTTTACCTTCTGAGGCCTGTTTAAAGGGACATTTCCTTTTATAAGATTTAAACAGACTTCACATACACACTGGATGAATTTCTTATCCTCACTAATTAGTTTACGTTTTTCAGAAGGTTTCAGCTTTTTAAATTTTTTATAAGAGGTAAATACTTTGCAACTAGAGCACTCATTATTCAGGTATGTATACAGTTTCTATCTCATAGGGAAGAATGTTGGTTGCGGAGCAACACTCTGTATGTGTTTTTGGGGTGAAGTTCACACATCAAACGTGGGGATCGAAGTAACCTCTTTATATACTTTTAAGAATCTTTCCTTTGAAAGGGAAACATTTGAGTTGCCAATACATTAATTTGACTCATGTCTCTTCTCTGGCCAAACAACAGTAAATACTGTGTGTTTAAAGAAACACTTCGCATATGCTTGTTTTGATGAAAAATATTCTGCGTTATGAAAAACACAGAGATATTTAGATGGTGAGAATAAACTGTGAACGCTTCTGCTATTTCCAAATTTTTGTGCATTAAATCATCTAATACAATAATTTTGTGTCCATGTATATTGTCCAACGATCTAATATCGTATATGCCTTCATGAAATTGAATCACATCTTTATATTCTTTAAATTTTTCCTGATAAACATTATAACACCATATTATTTTTACAGGGGTTTGCTCAAAAATCTCCATTTCCTTTAAAATATTTAATAATAGAAAGGTTTTACCACATCCTGTCGGCCCAGCTACAAGACATGTAGCCGGACTTCGGAACGTAAATTTCTCCACATCCATACTCGTTAAGTGAATAATGAATAATGAGATTAATTAAAGTTGTAAAGCAGTAAAGTATATGTTTTTAATAAAATTTCGTACAATTTTATTAAAATAAAATGTTTATATAACAGAAACTCTGTGTGTTTTTATTCTTACATTACAATTTAAAAATAAAAAAGTATTAAAACAAAAATAAAAATAGAAATAATAAAAATAATAATAAATAAAAAGTATTAAAACAAAAATAAAAAATATAAAAGAAAACATAATGTTAATAAATATATGAGTTAAAGCAGTAAAGCAGAGAGTTAAAGCAGTAAAGCAGAGTTAAAGCAGTAAAGCAGAGAGTTAAAGCAGTAAAGCAGAGAGTTAAAGCAGTAAAGCAGTAAAACAAAAGCATACTAATCCCCTAGGTGTTAGGTAATAACACCTCTATTGTTTTACTGATTTACTGCTTTAAGGTATGTAAAGTATATGTTTTTAATAAAATTTCGTACAATTGTAGTAAAAATGAATGACTCATAGTATATTTGAAAAGAAATTCTTTGAATAGTTTACATTGATATCATATTTTTCGTTCACGCGGGAATTTTGCGTCTGCGGACGCACGCGGCGGCGGTTACGCGGAAATATTGCGCCTGCGGGCGCACGCGGCGGGCGGGAACGCGGAAATATTGCGCCTGCGGGCGCACGCGGAGGCGGTTTCGCGGAGGGGCTGGCCTGCGGACGCGGACTCTGAAACGTTTGCGGTCACTGTCTCAACTGTGTAACTCTTTAGATATATATTCAGTCGTGGTATAAGTGTTATAAAAATACTAACTCGTAGTAGGAAGCATTCTAGCAGATTGTAATATACACCATTCGATTCCTCATACCTTATTACCTAGGGGTAGATACCCATATTAGGGCTATTCTAGGCTCAGGGGAGGCTAGAAAAGGCTTGAAAAAAGTGGCACTATGTGGCACTCACTTGGCACTATGTGGCACTCACTTGGCACTCATTGGCACTCACTTGGCACTCATTGGCACTCACTTGGCACTCGCCTGGCACTCACCTGGCACTCATCTAATACTCATAGAACACAATAGAACATCACTAGATACTTCTTGGTGATTGAGACCATCAAAAACCATCAAGTTGGCGTGGATCCAGGTGACCCATGGTATATGGCAAGGTCAGGCCGTAATATCATGGTCAAACAAGTTAAGACATCAAAAAAGGGCTAAGTCCCTAAAGGAAGGATAAAAAATTACCGTGGGTCAAAATTGACCCATGGACGACCAAAGGGTTGGCTGTGTGTGTGTGTGTGTGTGTGTATAAGTGTAAATGTAAGTGTCTATGGGTAAATGTAAGTGTCATAGTGAATGTGTGTATAAGTGTCATAGTGAATGGCTGTATAAGTGTAAGTGTGTGTGTGTGTGTGTGTGTGTGTGTGTGTGTGTGTGTGTGTGTGTGTGTGTGTGTGTGCGCACGCTCACGTGTGTAGAGTGTTCAAGTTAGGGTAGGTCCATACATGCGTACAAGTTAGGAACGAAATATGTGACGGGTGGTCCACGAGTGGCCAAAAAATTGGCGTGGGCCAAAAATGACCCATGGTATATGGCAAGGGGTCAGAGACTTTAAATAATCTAAAATGGTCAAAGCAAGGTTAAGACATGTCAAAGGCTAGCCCTAGGGAAGGTTAATAAATTAGTTGGTTAAAATTGACCCATGAAGGATAAAAAATTATTACCGTGAGTCAAAATTGACCCATGGTATCTCATCAAAAGCACTGAGGCAAAGGGAAGGACAAAAAAGGTTAAGACATCAAAATAGGGCTAAGCCCCTAAATGAGAGCACTAAAAAGTACCGTGGGCAAAAAGTGACCCATAGCGAAAAAAATTAGGGGAATTAAAATAGGGAAGTGTGTGCAACGGTTGCTTACGCAACCGTTTTGCGCAACCCTTCACCCTTCGAAGAAGGGTTGCCAAAAATCAGGGTTGCCGAAAAAAATGGGGTTGCCAAAAAATTAGGGGTGCCAGAAAATTGGGGTAAAAATTGACCCCTGGAAGACCAAAGGGTTGGTCGAAAAAAAGGTCAAGGCCCAAAAAAGGTAAAGGCCCAAAAAAAAAGGTCAAGGACAATTAAAAATTCGAGCTCAAAAAAGGTCGCGGTCAGGAAAGGTCAAAAAGGTCGAGAAATCAAGGTCAAAATTTTTGCTCCAATAGGCCCTCCCTACTACTGACCTCTCCTTCTTCATCTTTAAAACTGTGTGGTGTGAGTCTCGTTAATAAGTCAACTTTAATCCATTTTTATTGGTTCAATTATGTAATTTCAATATCCAGGACATTTTCCTCTTGGTACACAATAGCAACACTACTAAATTTAGTATCATTAACAAGATTGGCCTCAATACCATGCATGATTACCATCAGCATTACTAGAACTACCACTAAATGAGTTCATAGTTTGTTCAATCACAAGTGAATTACTGTTAACATCCTATCCCTTTTAATTATAAATTTATCCATATTTCAATATTACTTTGTCAGATAATAATAATATTAATATTTTTACCCACCCCCGCTCCTTCGTTCGGCTTCTCAAGCACACAAGTAGTTACCTCGCTTCCCACGACTATTTGCAAATTTTTATGCCCATCAACAGATCTCAGTCATCGTACAATTCCTATTATGATGTAGAGCAAATAAAAAACTATTATGCATCTAAAGTCTTAATACCTCGTTTAAAAAAATGCATACAGTTTAGAATTATTTTCAAACGTGTTACGATTTTCGGATTGGGGCAACAACGAATGCATGGATGGGTATACATAAGCGACATTACAAGTGCAAGGTGAGGTCAGGGTTGGCATGGCACTCCCTACATTTTCACACACAAAATATATAAAGAAAAAAAAAAAAGAATTATATTATTTATATTATATATATATATATATATATATATATATATATATATATATATATACATATTATATATATATATATATATATATATATATATATATATATATATATATATATATATATATAACATATATATATATATATATATATATATAATAATAACATATATAACATATATATATGCTCTTTCTTATAGCTATACATATATATGTAACAGCAACTAATAATATATATATGATATATATATATATATATATATCGTTTAGCCATGTGATCTTAAAAAAAATTATTTGTGGAAATTTCTCATGAGATTCAAAACCTAGGGGGGGCCATGGCCCTACCCTGCCCCCCCATAACGGCGCACATATATATATATATATATATATATATATATATATATATATATATATATATATATATATATATATATATATATATATATATATATATATATATATATATACATATATATATATATATATATATATATATGTATATAATAATAATAATAATAATAATATAATAATAATAATATATATTAATAATAATAATAATATATATAATAATATAATAATAATAATATATGCATATAATAATAATAATAATAATATATAATATGTAATATATATATGTATAATAATAATAATTAATAATAATAACAACAATAACAACAATACGTAATAATATGTAATATATGTATAATAATAATATAATAATAATAATAACTAATAATATATAACATATATATATATATATATATATATAATAATAATAATAATAATAATATGTAATAATATGTATACTCTTATCTTTACCAACAATAATAACCAATATGTAATATTGTATATGCCTATTGTATATGTATAACAATAATAGTATATACTGTAATAATATATATATATAATAATATATGTAATAATAATAATAATAATATAATAATAATAATATATAATAATAATATAATAATAATATATATATAATATATATATAATATATCTAACCAGATACGTAAATGAAACTAACATCGTTAATAATATAATATATGTATAATAATAATAATAATATATATAATATATATAATAATAATAATAATAATATATATATATATATCTTATATAATAATAATAACAATAACTCTTTTATATAATAATATATCATATCATAATATATGCTAACAACATAATAATATATATAATAATAATAATATATGTATATATAATAATAATATATACGAATGCTCTATAATATCTTAGTATTTTGTGTAATCAATTCATATGAAAATATATATATATAATAGCAATAGCATAATAATAATAATATATGTTATAACATGTATATAATAATATATATATAATAATAAATAATATAATATAATATATATACCATATATATACTACTCATATATACATATATATATTCAAATATATATATATATATAATATATACAATAATAATATATTAATAATAATAATAATATAATAATATAATAATATAATAATAATAATATATAATATAATAATAATAATAATATAATATAATATATATAATAATAGCATATATATATAATATATATATATATATAATATATATATATATATATATATATATAACTATATATATATATATATATATATATATATATATATATATATATATATATATATATATATATATACTATGAGATCAATATCATCATTTCGTATCTATTTTCAAAACTTATGTTAAAACTCTTGATTTCATTTGACTCAATTTAAAAATTTTATTTCTTTATTATAAAATTTTCTTTTTACTTTGTTTCTTTATTGCAGTTTGAAGAGTTTTCAATAAAGAAGGAATAAAATTAATAAAAAAATTTACGTAATCTTAAAAATATATATATTTAATTAAAAAAGTAAAAAAAAGATAATATTACATAATAATTTTAAAAAGATAAGACATTATTGTATCTTTTAAATTATTATGCAATATTATTTATCATCAACAACATCAACAACAACAACAAATTTATCTTTTCTTCTAAAATGTGGAAATTATTCACCTACATTCCCATATCAAAACAGGAATTAGCATCAAAATAAACCATTAAATTCTTGGACACTTTTTTGTTTATTTGGAACCTGTACAAATAATTAACACTTCTTAAACTTTCAATATATATATATATATATATATAGCTAGTACTAGGTTATAACCATATATGCTGTAAACAACATATATATATATGAAATCTTACAAATATAAAAACATATATATATATATATATATATATATATATATATATCGTTTAATATCTATTACCTTTTAGCAAGTATATGAAGCTCACAGTTTAACTAAGAAATCGCTGAAATTTATATTTAACATCTCTATCAAACCAATACCTCAACCTGAAAATATAATAAGCGTAAAAAAATATTGGACAGTGAAGCGACAGTCGATCTTGCTTAAGTAGTTTATATTTTTATCGTTGTGTTAATATTGTCTACTATTTTTTTTTTTTTAATTTATTTGCAGCGAATTTGCTGTTGCGCGCTATATTCCGCCATCTCCAATCCGTTTCGGTGTATTTTGTGCTCGTAATTTCTATAGCGTAATAAATCTACGTGACTGCCGCGAAGATGGCAAAAACCAAAAAGCAAGATAAAGTTCACCTTACTCTTTTTTATTAATCATCATTTTCCAATATTGGATTTTCCTTTTTGAATTATTTACTTAAATCAAAACAATATTATCAATCTATAATAAAAAATTTATGACGTCACAAATAAATTGTTATCCATTTTTATACGAAAGAAATAAGTTATCTTCAAAGTCATTTATTAACTGATTTGTTCGTCTATACTCTATAGGAACATTACCTGAACAATTTCTTACCGAGTTGAAATAAAAGGCGAGAGGAATTCAATCGGTCTTAAATCATTGTTCGATTCACGACGATTCCTTTTGTTCAAATTCTATTAATAAACATCATCGGATTAGATAAAGGAAGGAATGAAAGTGTCATTCGTAATATATATATATATATATATATATATATTAATAGCAATAATATATATATGTATATATATATGTATAGCCTTAATATATACAACAACATGCAACAATATATAACAACATATATACCTATATATATATATATAATCATATATATATATTATGTAATAACTTAATATATATATATATACCATATAATAAAAATAAATATATATATATGTAATAACAATAAAACCCTATATAGGTAGATAATTATACCCTATATATATGATATATATATATATATATATATATATATCATCATTTGGTATCTATTTTCAAAACTTCTAAGTTAAAACTCTTATTTCATTTGACTCATTTTAAAAATGGAATAAATTTTATTTCTTTATTATAATCTTTTCTTTTTCCTTTATTTCTTTATTAAAGTTTGAAGAGTTTGCAATAAAGAAGGAATAAAATTAATAGAAAAATTTTTAAGTAATCTTTAAAATAATATATATTTAATTAAAAAAGGAAAAAAGATATAATACTATATAATAATTTTAAAAAAGATAAGACATTGTTGTATCTTTTAAATTATTATGCAATATTATTTATAATCAACAACAACAACTTTATATTTTCTTCTAAAATCTGGAAACCTTCATTCACAATTCACATCATTACGTAAAACAGGAATTAGCACTAAAAAAAACATTAAATTCTTGGACACTTTTTATTTATTTGGAACGTGTACAAATTATTAACGATTCTTAAACTTTCGCACACACACACCAACACGTGCGCACGAGCGCACACACACACACACATATATATATATATATATATATATATATATATATATATATATATATATATATATATATATATATATATATATATATATATCGTTTTATATATATATATATATATATATTATAATATATATATATATATATATATATATATATATATATATATACATAGCTATATATAATATATATATATATATATATATATATATGTATCGTTTAATCTCTATTACCTTTATATCGTTTAATCTCTATTACCTTTTAGCAAGTATATGAAACTCACAGTTTAAATAAGAAATCAGCGAAAATTATATTCAACATCTCGATTAAACCAGTTCCTCAACATGATAATATAATAAACGTAAAAAAATATTGGACAGGTAAAAGAAAGTGAGACTGCAGTTAATCTTGCTTAAGTAGTTTATATTTTTACCGTTGTATTGATATTGTATTCTTTTTTATTTTTTGGATTTTCTTTGCAGCAAATTTGCTGTTGCGCGCTACATTAGGCCATCTCCAATTCGTTTCGGTGTATTTTGTGCTCGTAATTTCTAGAGCGTAATAAATCTACGTGACTGCCGCGAAGATGGCAAAAACCAAAAAGCAAGATAAAGTTCATCCTAATCTTTTTTATCATTATTTTCCAATATTGAATTTTCCTTTTTGAATTATTAACTTAAATCAAAACAATATTATCAATCTATAATAAAAAATTTATGATGTCACAAATCAATTGTTATCCATTTTTATACAAAAGAAATAAGTTATCTTCGAAGTCATTTATTAACTGATTGTTCGTCTATAGGAACATTACCTGAACAATTTCTTACTGAATTGAAATAAAAGGCGAGAGAGAATTCAAACCGTTTTAAATCATTGCTCCGATTCATGACGATTCCTTTTGTTCAAATTCTATTAAATCATATAATCGTTTTTAGATAAAGGACGGGAAGGAAGTTTGTTACTCTTGTGTAATATATATATATATATATATATATATATATAAATATATATATATATATATATAAAATATATATATATATATATATATATATATATATATATATATATATATATATATATATATATTTTATACATATATATATATATATATATATATATATATATATATATATATATATATATAATAAGATCAATAGCATCATTTCGTATTTATTTCCAAAACTTCTAAAGTTGTTGCATTTATAGCATTTAACTCATTTTAAAAATGGACAATTTTAATTTTTTAATTATAATCTTTTCCTTTTCATTTATTTCTTTATCGCAGTTTGAAGAGTATGCAATAAAGAAGGAATAAAAATATTAAAAAATTGTAATTACATATAATAATATAATAATATATATATATATATATATATGTATGTACCCTACACCACCACCTCTACCCTACCTACCACCACCTACTGTTCTACCACACTCACTCCACCTACCTAAACTTTACTACACTACCACACCACCACCACCACCACCACCTAATATAGTAATAATATAATAATAATAATATATATATATAACATAATAACATATATGTAATAATAACTCTTTATATATATATATATATATATATATATATATAATATATATAATATCTATATATATAACTAATCAATATATAAAAATATATATATATATATATATAATATATATATATATATATTAGTCTACTATTTAATTAAAAAAACAAAAAAGTTATATTACATAAAAATTTTAAAAAATAATGCATTGCTGTATCTTTTTAATTACAATGCAATATTATCTATCATCGTCAAAAACAACAACAACAACAACAGCAAAAAAAAAAAAAAAAAAAACAATTAGAAAATTGAAAGATACAATTATAAACGCAACTTAGATAAGAAATGCGAACACTAAGGTAACTTGAAGCAAGGCAAAGGGTTAGGGTTTGAGTAGTATACAACAGATCAGACGACACATTTGGAAGCCTGTGATTGGCTGTTAGAAATGTGACGCCCTGAGGGTTCTTAGCCCTAACCTTCCTTTACCCGTCTTTATTTATTTTTCGTTGTTATTGTTTTTGGTGACTTCGTGTGCGCGCCCTGCCTAAGAACGCGCGCACACACACCGATAGAACAACCTACAGACAGGCAGACACACAGTAGCTGCGTTTCCCGAAGCCCGACTGCAGCCCGGGCGGGCACACAGGCGCATATGCATCGTTTCCCGAGAACGTTTGCGCACTTCTACGTCACAGTCAGGCGCCCGTTGTTAAATCCTCGATTTCGAGAATTAGTAAACGGGCGGGCTGCGGAAGGATACTTTGTTTACAAGCAAATTTCTTTACAAAACATGTGTGGGAAATGGCTTGC
>JABUQX010079520.1:17500-59528 GCA_015478945.1 Trachelipus rathkii
GACCCCCACCCCCACCGAGGGAATTATTCTAGACATCTGAAAAAAAAATTTTAAAATTATATCAGAACTCTGTTAATAATATAAAGTGCAGAAGTTAAATTAATTTTTATATAATTCGTTCCGCTGTCAGGTATAGCGAGACATCGTAGAGCCCTTTAGTAAACTAAACTTTCGAGCCATCGGAGAGAATATTCAAGAGCATACAGAGACAGACCACCACTATTTTGAAGCAATATTAAGCGTATCAGAGCTGTGTATGAAAATTGCGCTTTGGGGAAACTGCTACCCATATGAGCATGAACAAGTTCCAAAAGATCTAACAGACCAACCATTCCTACTTACGACACTGACAAATCTCTATAAGTGTACATCCATTTGTATGTATGGACCATTTTGGTATAAATTTGTAATACTCAGCATTCTGAGAGAGGGTTTTTTAAATCATATACACGAACATATTATTTCTATCCTGGCAATTTGTCATACCGAACAGGGGTAATGTGCCATATGAGAAGCATACAAGAGTGTGTAACATTTTACAAGGGAAGATCTCGAAGACTAATAGAAGTATTAGCGTATACCAACAGTCGAGAAATGAAAGTATTTATGGAAGTGTTTATGAAATGGCATCAACAGCACAGATCACGTCCAAAAACAGCCAGAGTAATGACGAGGTACTAGTATCTTGATTCGCATGTATCACAATTTCCAACATAATGTACAATACTGGTGTTGCTTAAATACTTGGCAATTTTACACCGTGATCATGAGCGTGCTTCAGTAGAAAGAGCAGCTTATTCAACTATTTAAGTACTTCTGAAGCTTCTTGAGAGAATACCTACTTAGGAGATGAAAAGACTTGACTGGACTTGCCCGCCCTCATACAGTCACTATCGAAATATTGACACATAAAAACAAGCGTGCAAGATAGTGTATCTCGGATTTTGTTCACTCTCATTGCCACGTGCGACTTAACACGATAAACTAGAATCCATGTTTAGTAATTTATATAAGATTACTCCGCGATTTTTGTACTTCAGAAATTTAATACATATTGGGTCTCTCCCCACCTATTGTCATGATTCTAATAGAATAGATTGCATCCAAGTTATAATCACAGAAAGGAAATTATCTCAGACCTTTAAATCATATTCAATATTGAACGTCTGACGAAAGAGTTTTAATTTAGTTTATGATTATAGTGTTGTGAATCTCGGATCGAAATCGGATTCGAACTTTCGAGGGTAATTGCCAACATTCTGCTGATTTGTCCGATCCTGGTAAGACGTTGCTTGCACAGACGTTGGCGCGGATCCTTGGGTACTAGGCCGATGTGAGACTTTGGACAACGAAGTCAGAGGTAAGGAGAGTAAAGAGAGATAAGTAAAGAGAATAGATGGAAAGAAAATGTAGATTAGAGTGGTGTGTGATGAATGGAGAGGGCATAAATGAGGATCTGAAAAGGGAGAAGTGGGTGTTAATGCCTCGAAGAAAAAAAAGTTTGTTTATGTGCTTAGGGTTGAACAGAAACAAGCTGACAAGGGATCAGAAGGAGATGGACTTTTGGGAAAATTTAATGGTATGATTTCGGGGCGGTGAACGACGAGAGAGTGAGGCGCAGGATAAGGAGCGGGGTAGAATAGTTATGAGTGACTAAGAGGTGTGGGAATAAGGGTGCGGAGGTAAAAGTGCAAATAGAGTAATTCAGAATAAGTGCTGGGTTAAAGTGAAATTGGTGGGAATTTGGTTTATATGCGCGTATGCCACCAGAAAATGAAGTCTAAGGGGAGGAGGAAGAGAGGAAAGTTTTGGATTGGAACTGAAGAATGTTGAAAGTTGGGGGTAATGATAAAATTCTGTTTATAGGAGATTTTGAAATGCAGATTCGCAGGAGTGGGAAGAGAGAAGATGGGTAGAATTTAGGTCCATTTGGGGTAGGGGAAAGGAATGTTAATGGAGAAAGTTGTTAGAGTTATGTGTTAATAGAAGATTGATAGGTGGGAATACCCTTGGTTCAAGAAGATGAAATCATAAGGAATACATGAAAGTGAGATAACGGGGGGCGAGGCGTTACTGGATTATGTGTGTCATAACATAGTAAGGATAGAGCAGATTACTAGATGTAATGTATCAGGGGGCAAGAGTAGGGGTTATCTGGATCATCTATTGTGGTGGGTTGCTAGGTTAAGGGTAGGGGGAGAGTAACGGTTTAGAGGAAGAGAGAAAAAAAGAGGGAAAGAATAGAAAGTCATAAAGTGGAAAAATTTAGATGAGACATGTGTAGAACGATTTAGGAGGGGTATGGAGATAGATGGAGGACGTGAGAGGAACGGAAGATGTAGGGATGTGAGAGAGTGGAAAGATTTAAAGAGAACAATTGTGAAGAGGCCAGAAGGATATGCGGAGTTAAAAAGGTGGGAGCAAGTAGAAGGAAAGGAAGTGAATGGTGGAGTGAGGAGGTGAAAGAGTTGGTGAAAAAGAAAAAAAGAGGTCTATGTGAAATGGTTGGGGAGCGAGAAGGAAACAGCTGGGAGGAATATAGAAGGGTTAGATGGAAGCAAAGAGGCGTGGAGGAGTGGCGAAGAGGAAATGCAATAATGAATGGTGTAGAGTGACAGAAAATTTAAACAGGAGCAAGATATTTCTGGAAAGAAGTAGTAAATAAAAAAGAAAGAAGAAAAAGGGTTAGGAGAGAGGGTTAAGGAGGGATGAGGGAATGGATAGGAAGGGAGGATAGGGTGAGGAAAAGATGGGGGGAATATTTTTAGAGGATTATTGAATGAAATGGGTGGGCAAGATGAGAGATTTGCAAGAGGTGGTGGGGGGTGAAGAGGACGGAAGGCAGATGTATGCGAAAATACAAATGAAGAAATTATAGGGCGTTATCTAAAGGAAAAAAAGGAAAGTCCACGGGTCTAGATGAGGTGTCGAGTGATGAAAGTTAGCAGATGGGAGGCAGAGGGTAGAGAAATATAGGTCTATGTACATGAGTTGTATAATTTTATATGTGGAGAAGGAAGAGTGAGTGAGTCCGCTAGTAATTGGTGAGATGGTTGTTTGGTATCCCCTATGTATAAAGACTAGAAAAGGTAGATAGGATGGTGAGTGAAGGTTATATAGTAATTATAGATGAATTTGTGATATCTTATTGTGAGTATATTGCTGCTGGTAGAAAGTGATATGTATGAGTCTGAAGATTATCTGATAATCTGCCTTAAAAGATGCTGACGAAGAGAGAATATAGTGAGGTAATATATATAATGAATACTATAAGTGAGTATTGATCTAGGATGGGTATAAGGGGGTTGTTGAATAGCATAAGTATTTCACAATGAAGATGCTTGTGGATAAAGTATATATATTATAAGTAAAGTATTAAAGGGAAATGAGTGATATGAGTGAGTTAGATTATATTTAGATCTAGGAGAAGTACATAATGTATAGTGAATGCAAGAGGTATTATTAGTGAGATAATTATGTGAGTAGGTGCGGTATATATATATATAGGAACATGGAAGTAGGGGGTAAATATAGTAAAATATTGTTATTGTTCTCATTAAATGTCTTAAAAGCACTAAAAGATAGTTATGAGTATTTAGTATTTAGGAGTAGAGTATAGTATAGAGGAGTGTAAGTATGTTGGAGTGTCCAGTATGAAGTAAGGTTGAGAGACAGGATTGTAATATGTCACCTGGCTTTATATTTTCAAACTTATTATTATGCTAGGGTGTAAGTATAATAATAAAAGTATAGTATTTATTTGCAGAGTAATAGATGAGGGAGGGTAGTAGATGGAGGGGTAGTGGAATAATACTGATGAGATAGTATGAGTTAATAGATAGATGGAAGTTGAAATCAATATTTAGATTACTATTTGCGAGGTATGATTTACTATTAACTCTTGGTGAGCGAAGTGAATATCAGATGAGGCTAGTAGTAATTAATGGTATGATAAGGGTTTTAGCATGAGTGATGTGGACAAATAGTATATAGGTTCTTAAGTGATATATAAATCCAAAGTACTAGGTAATAATAGTAATAAGTTTAGTGTATTTGAGAAGGTGTAAGAAACAATTAGAGGTGAGAATTGGGGTTAGAGATTTAGAGGAGGAATAGGTATATGTAGTATATTTATAGAAGAAGTTATAATAAGGAGTTTTCAGTATATTAGTAGGATGGATTTGTATATATATGGTAATGAAGAGGGTATAATGAGGAAGAGTATAGATCACAGAGTAGTGAAGCAGTGATAGTATAGAGATAGCATGAGTGTGATTTGTAGTGGAATATTAAGGAAATAAGGGTATGGGAATATTATAATACTATAAACTTAATAATAAGTAATTGATTTTTGAAAAAATTTGTGTTTCCAGCTATATATATATATATATATATAATATAAAGAAACGAGGTACTATTATATTGAGTATTGGTTATATATAATATAGACTGAAAACATGGGTGATATATATATATATATTGAATGCTTAGGTCCTAAGAGATAATAGGGGTGTTTGAGATGGAAAGCGGTGAGTAGTCAGTATTAAGTGGGTATAGTTAGTAAAATAAGAGAGAGGATTATAGAATAGTATTGATAGGTATTAAATAAGAGAGAGATAGGTGATGGTATAAGATAGGTATTATTTATAGTAGTGAAGTAAGTAGCGGTAATAGTAGTAAGGTAATGTTAGATGGTTTTGGACATTCATAGGAAGAGAATAATGGATGAGTAAGCAGTAGCTAGGTAGGTATAGTGAGTTATTAGAGTTTGGGAGGCGGAAGGGTATAGTATAAGGTAAGTAAGAGGAAGGTGAGGTATAGAGACCAAGTAAGAGTAGATGGTATATATTGAGTATATGAATAAAGGTAAATGTCATGAAGTGATATGAATAGGGTATAATTAGAGGTAGGAGAATGAGTTAAATATAAGTAGGTTGGCGAGATAGATAGGAATGGTAAATGGAGGAGGTGTATATAGGTGAGGCTGAGATGAAAGGAATAATATGTTAAATTAGGGAAGCTGCCACGTACCACTATACCCCGGCTTAAGCGGGAATAATGATGGTCTATGGTATATATAATAATAATATATAATATAATAATATATATATTAATATATTAAGTAAACCATTTTTTTAGTATATTGGACCACACCCCGAAAATAATAAAATTCTGGATACGCCACTATATATATATATATATAATAGTTAATATATATATTAAATTATAATATATTATATATATATATACTTAATATATATATATTAATAATATAATATATATATTATATATAAATATATAAATATATATATTAATATATATATATATTATTATATATATATATATAAATATATATATTAATATTAATAATATATATATATTACTCATATATAATATATTATATATATTATATATAATTATATATATATAAATTAATTATTATATATATATATATATATATATATTCAGAAATAAAATTTTCTTCGAATATATTAGGGGAAATTAGTCAATCAATACTATCATGAGATAGAGAAAGAGATATATATTAGAACGGTACTTGCATTGGTTATGTAGGTATTAGGGTGATACTTGGTTCGACCTCTCGTCCGGAGCCTAGGTAACAGTTGTAAGATTTTTGTACCATAATTCAGGTATAATAGCATCTCCACTGTACGATAATGTATATCCTTTTAATTAGTAATATGGTAGCCAATCTGTATTTATCAAAAATACCTTCTCACTTGCTCATCATAAATAATAATTATATTGTAATAATATAGGATACTAAATTGTTCTCACCTTTGAATAAGTTACATTAAATTATATATGAGTTATGAATAATCTATAATAATAATAATCAAATGAGAATATCCATATCAGATAATATTTAATAATTGAATACATTAGAGAATATAATATATGAGATAATAAACGAAGATAAATAACATTTAACTAATAATATATAAGTGAATAAGATATTGAATGAGAGTAATATTCATGGAATAATAATAAAATAATAAATGGTTAGAGTAATGGAGTTCTAAGTATAAATAATCTTGTTATAATTATATATCTAATAAATATAATTATATCAAGGTAATTTATCATCGATAAGTGCTTTCAATTAAGTAATCTTTTTCCATATACCTACTTAATGTTATATTATATAATATTATATATATATATTATATTATAATAATGAATAATAATAATAATAAATAATAATAAATAATAATAATAATAATAATATTATAGTAATAATAATAATAATAATAATATATATAATTAATAATATTAATAAAATTATATATTATTAATATATAATTATTATTATTATAACTAATAATAATAATAATTATATATAGATATAATTATTATAATTATATATATATATTAATATTATAATTCATAATTATATTAAATATTATTATAATTCAAAATAATAAAATAATAATAGTGGTATTTAATATATTTCATGCATTTTATATTATTAATAATAATAATTATATTATTATTATTATATAATATTAATTTATATATGAATATATATAATATTTAATATTAATTATATCATATAAGTAATTGATCGAGGAGTAATAATGACAATAAGATAATATTTACCATAATATTTTAATTTAATTTAATTAACAATCAAAATAATAGGATGATAGATATATATGAATTAGTCGTAGCATAATAATAATAATTAAGTAAATAGTAGTAGCAGTAGTAATAATTAATTAATTGTAATGTTGCAGTCTGTTAAAAGATTTAATAATGAACCAAAATAGAAAAAAATAGTAGAAGAATTAAACCACATTGCCATAGAGTAGTAGTATATAATAATAGTAGATAAATTGTAAGTTAGAATTAGTAATAATAATAATAAAAAATTAATAATAGATATAAAATAGTAGTTAGTTAATTGGGTTAACATTAATTCACCATCACCAAAAGGCAGATGGAACTAACCCCTACTTGAAATCAATAATCAGCTCACAACATTAGATAATTAACAATAAGAAATAACAGTAAGAGTTATAATCAAAGATTATCATGAGATAAATAAATATATCGAACAATAAAGAATCAAATACAAGACAGATAATATATATGATTAGATAATACATAGAGTAATGAGGAAAATAAAACTCAAATAATTAAACTAATAATCTAGATAAATAATATGAAATAATATAAAAATAAATTTATTTAATTTGAAATAAGTAGAGCTATTATTAAGTATCAGTCATCACAAAGTAATCAATATACAAGTTGAAAATATGAGTCAATAATAAATTAATTAAATTATTATAGAAGTGAGTGAAAAATACATAATATATATTGAACTCATGAGTATATATCAACGCCAAGAGAGATAATATAGCTATATAATACTTGAGAGTACAGGAGAACAATATATATGTAATATAACTATTTATGTCAATAGTCATAAATAATTAAAATAGATCCTATTAATTGTAATGTAATTGTATAGAGTATATAATAATATAGAATAATGTATTAGCTATGAATAATGATACCCAATAGATATATGTAAATGTAAATAATAATTATGATTAATAATAATAATTAATTAATAATTGTAATAAGTTTTTGATATGAATTAATAGAGATTAATAATGTATGCTATAGATAAATAATTAATACATGAGATTTAATTATATACTAATAATTAATAATTAAATATAGAAGTAATAATAATAAATTCTAATAAATAATAGTAAAATTGGAGCATAAAAACATATTATTAGATATATATTAACTAATGCACATAATCAATCAAGTAGGATTTCATCTTCGAATATTAACAATGTACTTAACTCAAAAATAAATAACAACAATGAATATATTCCGAGAGAGGTAATGGAATAAATATAACGTATAGATAATATGAGCATATAGTCATCTATAATAACTAATAAATCTGATCCTATAGGTAAGTTTGTAGACTGACCTTAAGCTGTTTATTATTATACTAGATAGACTAATATATAGATAAATTAGTCTGCTGTCTAGCTTATACTATGACATACTTGAACTAATATTAATTATATAATATAATATTATTTGATGTACCTATTAGAAAAATATTTCAGAAATGTTCACACCACTTAATAGTTGCTTTTTATCCTCGGAAGAAAAATTTATTAATGATTAGATGATTATTATATTATTATTATTAACTATTATTTATAGATATCTAGTAAATTATTTCCATAGTTATAAATGTGTATGGTACTGAGTATGATTACTTTTCATCTGTTAGGCGTATTATATATTTGATGATTGACTCTATTATTATTACATTATATAGTGTATTTCATACTTCTAGCATAAGCGTCACTTGATAAAAAGTGTCTTAAAAGATTATAAGTTCTAACAATAGATGATCGAGCTAAGTGGAATTTATTTTTAAGATTATTAATTTCCTATTTATATGGTATTATAATAATATTATTGTTATGTATAGCTATTTTTTCATATATAAATAATATTGATCTCATTATGTGCATTTATATAATATATATTGTATTAGAGCGTAATTGTGCATTTCTATTAGTTGTACACTTAATGAGTTGGATGATTTAGTTCCACATAAAGATATTATTATTCATATATAAGAATTTTCTTCCATAAATTCTTCATATATGTCTGAATTACATTACAGATCTAATTATCCATCAAATCAAAATCTGACAGGAGTGTCATACTCGAGCTAGTCTATGATTGGTATTATTATTATCTAATCATGTATATCATAGATGATAATTATATATTTAACTATATTATTAATATTTAGTCATAATTTACTAATTTATATAAATTTATTCTTTATTCATTATCATATTAGTAATCTTTATATATTGGCTATTATATGTATTATACTGATTCATGTAAAGAGTTATTATTATATAATCATTGATTAGCCATTTTCTTTGATTAATGTTCTTTAATAATACAATAATAATATATAAAATAAATTAAATTATTATGGCTTTTAATTATGAGTCTTATATTATCAATATAATTAATATTAAAAACGTTTTATTCATGATCTTTATTATATCGCATAGACCTAGTTCGTTGATTATTGATTATTATTTACATATATAATATTGTATTATATAGGTATTATAAAATTCATTTATTAAGAGTGCTAGTCTTATTTGGATCAGATTAAATTAATTATTATGAATATTAGATCTTATATATCGAGATAATTAAGTATTAAGCGAATTCGTTTCTTTAAATTAGTAAGATATTTAATTGTCTGTGTGTATTATATGATTAATATATATTAATTAAGTTGTGATAAATACTTCTAATAATATATTATTTGATTATATTAAACATGTCTATTTCTTTTCGATGGCTTATTTTTAATTTATTATCTCTACACATACGGTTATTATTAGTTATCTATATATAATTATATACTTAGTTACTAGTTGTTTTAATAAATAAATTAAACATTATATATTTAATTAGGTAAAAAAACAGTTAAAAAATTAGAATTTAAGTCAGTTAATTATTGCGTTTGTCTAATTCAATGATACTACAAAAATATCTAAAGTAGATTAAAAATTTAAATACTGTTAGTCATTAATTTATTGCAAAAAAAAAAAAAAAAAAAAAAAAAAAAAAAAAAAAAAAAAAAAAAAAAAAAAACATTAAAAAATATTTTTCACAAACTTAACTAACCTGCTTTTTATAAATTTATAATTAAAATATATTATTTTAATTTATTACCTTAAAAGAATGTATTTACACCATTAAATTACCTGATAATTACTATATCAGCTCCATTACTAGTTAAATGTCTAATATTACATCTTATCTATATTAGGGTAGTTCTTATCTTTTGAGTTACATATCTTTTTATGTCATGATCGTACACTTTCAAGCAATTTTGAACCTGTATTCATCTCAATATTTATTACAAAATACGAATTGTTTATATTTATATTATTTTTATTGTTATATTTTTATAATTAAAAATTTAATAAATTATCATAATGTCAAATTATATTATTAATAATTATTATTATTATTATTTATTATTATTTTATTATTATTATTATTATATTTATATTTGTATTATTATAGAATTTTATATTTATATTAATTATTATTAATTAATTATTATTATATAAGTAGTATAAGTTAAGTATAATAGTAATATATGATAAGTAATAGTAGTAGTGTAGTAGTAGTTATAGTAGAAGTAAATTAGTAGTAGAATAATAGTAGTAGTAGTGGCTATTATAAGGTAGTTAAGTCAGTAATAGTTAGATAGTTAATAGTAGTTAGTAGCTAGTCAGTAGCTTAGTAATAGTTATAGTAGTAGTAGTCATAAGCTTACCAGCTTAGTATGTCAAGCACTAATATAATAGCTTAATATCTAACAGGCGTATTAGATATATTATTACTGATTGTTATTATTTATAATTATTATCTAATATATGATTATTATATTATCGTTATTAGTGATTAATTATTTTAATATTATTTATTATATTATTATTATTATAATTATTTTATTATTACTTATATTATTATTATATTATTATTATCTATTATTATTATTTATTATTATTTATTATATTATTTATTAATTATTTATATTATAATATATATTATTATTATAACAATCTGTTTTAATTATATATAGATTATAATTATTATATTGATTATTTTAAATTAATAATAATTATTATTATTATTTATATATTATTATATTATTATTATATATTATTATTATATATTATTATTAATTTAGTTATTATTATTATTATTATTTAATTATTATTATTATTATATATCATTTATTATATTATATTATTATTATTATTATTATATTATTTATTAATTATTATTATTATTAATTTAATTAATTATCTTTATTTATTATTTTATTTAATTATTATATATAATTATTATTGATTATATTATTATTAGTCTTTTATTACTACCAAATTAAGTACAGATTACCATTTTATTTAATATTATTTTTTTTTAATATTTATTATTATTATTATTATTTATATTATTATTATTATTATTATTATTATTATTATTATTATATTTATTAATTATATATATATATATATAATTATTATTATATGTATATATTATTATATTATATTATTTAATTATTATTAATTATATTATATATCTTTTTATATTTATTAGTATTACATATATAATGTTTTTATTTACAAAAAAAGTATTTATATTATTATTATTATTATTATTATATTATTTATTATTATTTAGTATTATTATTATTATTATATTTTATAATTATTATATTATTATCTATATTATTTATTATATTTAAGTTATTATATTATTATTATTATTATTATTATTAATTATTAGTAATTATTATTATTATATTTATAAATATTATTTTTTAATTTTGTATATTTGTATTTTTTAAATTATTATATATTTTATATTTTTCTTATTTATGAAATTACTTTTATTATATTATTATTATTATTATTATTATTATTATTATTATTTATTATTATATATATATATTATAATTATTATTATATTGATATTTATATATAATTATTATTTTATTATTATATATTAATATTTATTAATTAATTATTATTATTATTATATTTTTATATTTATTATTATTATATTATTATTATTATTATTAATTATTATTATTTATAATTATTAATTTATTTATCTAGTATTTATTTATATATATTGCTTATTATATTATTATTATTATTTATTTATATGATTATATAATTTAATTAGTATTATTATATTATTAGATTATTATTATTTATATTATTATTATATAATTATATATTATATATTTAATTATTATTATTCTATTATTTTATATTTATTATATTATATTATTACTATTATTTATTATTATTATTAAGTTATTAATATATTATTATTATTATATATTTATTAATTATATTATTCTTATAATTTATTATTATATATATTATTATATATTATTATTATTTATATTAATTATTATTATTATTAAATTATTTATGTATTATATATTATTATTATTATTTAATTATAATTATTACACAAATATAATATAAATATTGTTAAATATAATTTTTTATATTTTTTTATATATAGATTATTTTATCATTATTTGCTATTAATAATATCTAGTATATTAACCATATGTAATATATATTCTCCCTACAGTAGATATATATATATATAAATATATATAATTATAATATATATATATATATATATATATAATATATATATATATAATAATAATATATTATATATATATATATATATATATATTTATATTATAGAAATTATATATATATATTAATATAAATAAAAATATATTATATATTATATATATATTATATTATATAATATTATATATATATATATATATATTATATATATTCTGCATAACTTACATTATATATGCATATATAATATTGTAAAAATTCATACAAAAAGTAGTTGAGTGTAGACCTGAGCAAGAGTTAGTTCATATTCTTTTCCTAAATTTATATATATATTTATAATATGTGAAAATATAGTAGAATAGGAAAGAGGAAGAAAAAGTACACGTAAAAGTCCGTATACTTATATAACCTTTTGCTATATGCTCATACCTCTACTATGCATTATCAAGCAAACGAGTTTTATTTTTTTTTAAAGTTAAATATCACCAAGAATACACCAATACGAGTATTTGAAAATATAGAATAAAAAAAGGTCCAGAAATCTAGAGTTAGAACTTCTGCCTGAGGAAAGAGACGTCGCCTGATTCTTAAACACTAAGAGCTTGGTCTGCACCACACGCTAAATGGAGCCAAACTGATGAAGTACCAATTTACATGTTGGAAACCTTTTCATGCTCGGAGTTGTTCTCGATGCGAACGTCATCGTCCTTTTTACTCTTTGCTGACACTGTACCATTTGACTGAAAAATAAAAAAACAGATGGGGATAGGTCAAACCTTTACCACTTCTAAATGAAACTTGTTCTTTATCAATTCAGAATTTATATTTATTATTATTATTATTATTTTATTATTATTAATTATTATTATTATTATGTTGTATTATCTGAGTTTTACTGTGATTCATACATAAGAACTTGTTTTATGTATTGTTTGTATATTCTTTGATCAGATGTATTATTTAATTTTATAAGTGTGAGTTGTGATATAGATATTTTGTGTGGCGAAAGCATGGGTGGTGTCAGTATGTCCGTGTGTCGGGCAAAGCTAGCACTTTATTTGCATTTTGTTAGTCACCCGTTTAGGGATATTTTCTGAGTTTTTGTTTGTGTTTAACAATATGTTATTCGTAAAATGGTAAAGACTGGGATGACATTACAAGGCCTTAAGGGACTATATTTTATGATAAAATCTCATTGTTATTTCTTATATTTCTCTTTATTCATCTCCTCCCATACTCTCTCTACCTAAGGGTGAGTATCCTGAGCTCCTTTACTAATATTACTTAATAGTTACTCTTATTTTGATATATATGCTCTTGTGCTATATATCCTGCTTTACTGTATCTGTTTCCTCGTTATCACTTCCGTTCTTTTGTTTTATACGATCTGGTTATAATTACATTTATGTGTTTTTCGTGATTAGTGAGTATTTTTATTATTGGATCTTGTTCATACGTCTTTACTTAATATCCGTATTTTTATTAATTCATAGTGTTCTTTTTTCTCTTCTATTATTGATCTGTGTATATATTGGACCGAAATAGTTGTATTTATTTTTTCTTACATTATTTATCTACACTTTATATTATATTTAGTATGTGTTCGGTTTCTTAGGAGCGTTAAAGTCCCATGTGAATTCTTTCTTGCTATCATTACCGTTGATAGTATCGTCAGGTTTATTTATATTCGTTGAGTGACTTAGATTTGATTCTTTTTTTATCGATGTGTTATATTTATGTTATTACACACGCATTTATATAGATCAATTTCTCAGTTCTGTCAATCGTCCACTTAATGGACTTCTATTATACATTCTATTTTTGTGGTTATACACGGCTTTATGTTCTTATAGATTGTATTGTGATTGCACAGGTGGTCCTTTATTTGTCACTTTAGTTATATTATTATGGGCAGGAGGGAGTCGCGATATAGGTTTATTTGCATAGAGATCATTATCGTATAATAACGACATACAAAACTTCATACTCACAACTTTGTTCGTATGTATGTCTATTACGCTGCGTGTACGTTCGCCGAGTCACGCTCTATGTACGAGCAGCTTGCCACGCGAGCAATCTTACAGCATCGCCTCAGTTTTGACTCACCTGCTATACGCTAATAGACTACTTCATCTCTCTGTGCAGACTGCGCAGCATAGTCGGTCCACGAGACCACTTTTCGTGTGATACCTGCCTCTCATCGTACTCTACGCGAGCACAGTCTGGGACCGGCAGAGCAGCTTTTTTTGTGGGTGAGAGACGGCTCTCTTTCGGGCGCTTTCCATCTCGTCAGACTACAGAGCTTCCTGCATCTCCGGATCTATAGGACAGAGAGACGCGTTCGTTGCGCGGCTCTGATCTCTGACTGCTTTTACCCCGCAATTTCATCACCACCCATACTCTTTCGGAAATTCCTTCAATAAGGCACCTGGGGTGGACGCGCTGGAACGGCTGTTGACCTCTACCCCTTGCCAATGTTCGTTACTAACGAAAGTGAACGTTTAAGAAAAACTGCTGGTCTTTGTGGCCAACAGTTAAAAAGTACGTGTAGTAAGTTAACTATATTCACTAACGTGTGTTTTACCTTGTTACTATAAACTATTTCTTTTGTATAATAGCCTATTTATCGTTCTAAGATGAATTGACTAAAAATCACAAACCTATGTTTTCTTTCATCTTCAATGATATAGGTGCCTAGATGCACCTACCTAAAATTATCTTTGCTCTAACATTGATCCTTCCAAAGTTTATATTAACGGGGTTCTTTGATTTTGTTGGATTATTTGCTATGTTTCCGACATAGGAGACAACTATATTGAATTCCCAGTTCGTAAATAACCCCGATTATCCGTTAGCCATGCCCCTCACAAATTATATAATTTAAATATTAATTGGTTGAAAACGAGACAATTATATTATTCGTTACTGTCCAAGATGTATACTCATTAGTGACTACGTAAATTTATAAATTAGATTAAAACATGAAAAATTTTTTATTTCAATAATAAAAATTATTTTTGGAGTATAATGTTTCTTTTAGGGCTTTCATGTAGATTTTGTATTTTTACGTAATGGTAGTTAAAACATATAGGGAGGGGATTTAAGTTTCTAGCTTTCGTTTTAGATTTGTTTATCTCACAGATTTCCTTGAATAATATAAAAAGACTAAATTTACATTATAATATAGCATTTATTCTAGAGAAAAAATGAGTATAAAAAATAGTAACATGTATGAACATAAGTCTTTTATCATGAATCATTAGAACTGAAGTTATGAAATACGTAAAAACAGACACTAATATTTTTTCTTTCTTTCATTTTCATATTTGAAAAGGTTACCACAAAAAAAAATATTGCCATATCAACAACATCAAAGAATACTCAGCCATTCTTTGAAAAAACAAATGTTTAATTCAAATATGTCGAGCTTTCGGTACTATAGGGAACCAATTATATTATATATTTTGACTGATATTATTTAATATTTTAACTTATCATGTAGCATTAACTATCAATTTTTGAAATCCCTTGTGACGCTTTGATTATTTAAAATGAGAAAGAGTACTTATATGCAGAACGACGATAACCTTCAGATACATATCTCTGAGGCCGGAAGGCAGATGTAGCTAGCTGGATTATGCAATCTCAAAAATACTACAGTTGACCGCGGGAATGCTTTTCGAATACCGAATTTCTTATTTCTTATTTAAAATGTCTGAAAGCCTAAGAATTGTGGGACATATCTCGAAATAATTGATAATCAATGAATAATACCATACATGTTGTATTTGACTAAACGTAAAAATATTTAAATGTTCGAAAAAATATTTAGTGGGATAAATATTAAAAATTATATATTAATAATAATCAATAATTATAATAATGATATAAGTTGAGACTCTATAAAGTATTACTCATGAATAATAATAAGTAGATAAATGGCAATTATCTACGGAACATATAGCAGCCCATAACAATATGTTAACAAAAAAACACTTCTTCAAAAAGTCCTTCTGTGGAAGTAATTTTTAGGCTCGTAGCAGATACAGCCTCATTTTGATTGCCTATTTCTACTAAGACTGGCGTCGCTTAACACGAGAAGCGATATCGAGGTAATTTACAGAAGGACGCAAACATATAATCCCACATAAATCAATGCCCTGTTTCCCCACTAATACGAAATTCAATTTACATTAAACTTTATAAACTCTTCATAAATGGATACTTTTTCCGACCGAAACCGTGCCCAATTTTTAACGCTTCTAACTTTTCGCCTAAACTAAATCTTAATTAGATTTTTCTTGTAACTATACTATATATATATATATATATATATATACTAGTAGTATTATATATAATATATATATATTACTATATATATACCTACATATATGTGTAATCAACTAGTATATATAATATATATAATAGATATATATGTATTAGTGTGTTATATAGGCTATATATATATACCTTATTACAGTAGGTATACTAACGGTAACATTTTCTTAGATAATTAGCTATAATAATTTATATATATAATGGGTGCTATATATATAGTAATTATATTATTTATAATTCCAGATACTTATATAGTATTTAATATGGTCATTATATATATTATATATAAATCTGCGTATACCCTATATAATAACATCCGTGAGTATAGTATTACTTTCCCGTCTCGTGTGGTGGGGGAGGGAAAGAATTTTCCATAAACGTTATGATTCTGAGTGTCAGTACTGACGTGATAGATTGTTCAAGGTGTTTGGGTCGCGCCAATATCCCCACTTAAAGAATGGTCATGCAGCCTTCGAATTTCCTGGGCAAATTGTTTGAGCACCTTACCAGAATTCTGGGAAAAAGGGGCAGCTGATATATTATATACTATATATGTAATTTACATTTACATATAATATATATTTTTATTAATTATACTCTATCTTATAATATACCTAATGTTTGCATATATCACTCACCATATATATCGGTATATTTTACTTAGAGCTCACCATAGGCACTACCCTTGTATTATATTATATAATATATATATATATATATATATAATATATATATATATATTATATATATATATATATATTATTATACTAATTTATTATATATATATATATATTAATTATATATATTATATAATAATATTATATATATTATATATGATATATATATATATATATTATATATATATATATATATATATATAATTATATATATATATATATATTGATATATATATATAGGCAAATTTTATAAGATACAGATACAATTAAAATGAGAGAATGAACACACTAACCTCTTTTCTTTTTGCTGCTATTCCCTGTGCTTGACAAAATGGTAAAATTTTTGTTTCGTTCCTCTGGGTCCGTTAATTAGATAAGTTTTCAAAAATATTTTCATTATTTTCGGTATGGTCACTTACATAGTTTTTAATTAAAAATAATATCTCTTTTTGTTGTATTTTTTTCCCGAGGAGAATCGAAAGTTAGAATATTGAATGAAAATGCTTTCTTCCTATTTTTCCCTTCTTTATGCCCAATTAAAATATTAAAGAGGAAAATATTCTTTTTACCCCACATTGTGTCAAGTTATTCTAATATTCAATTTCCTTTCCCTCAAAATTTATGTTATCTCACCACATGCTGGGTTACTAGGCCAGGAATGTCAGTTCTCACAACAAGAGGTGTTTCATCTTCAACCTTTTCGACGTCACTAATATCCGGCGGTGAATCATTAGCAGAAGAACTGTCATCCATCGACTGAAGCTCCTTCATACTCCATCTCTCCACAACAGCAGCTGTGTAGCAGTCGCCGAGCATGTTGTTAGTTGTTCGAAATCGGTCACTAAAATTATTTAAATGATGGTTAAAAATTACATATTTAAAAAAAAAAAAAACAGAGAAAGTGAATTTTTTTTATCATTTTAGTGCATTTGAAACTGAACAATAAAAGTAATAAATAGTAAATACTAACACAAGCCAGTCAATTGTGAAGAGCAGAGATACTTCAGTTGCTGGTAAGTTCACGGCGCTTAAGACAATGAGAATAAGAACTAGAGTGGCACTGGGGACACTAGCACTTGCTACACTTGCAGCTGTTGCTGTAACACTGCAATGTAACTTAAATTTACATAAAACCACGGACTAAAAAGGAGCAAATCGTAACAGTTGCAGTAAAAGGTGTTTTATTATTTAGCATAATTTCATTTAGGACACAATCTTTGCCACAACATCGGGTATTCATAGTTGTTTTGCATTATGTTATCTTTAATATTGAAAAACGAGTTGGGTTTTGCTAACTATTCTAAAATTCATGATTTGATTGCAAAACTAATGAAATATGTTAATCATACTTAATCTCATCAGAGAGCATCCTAATAAACCAGATTTTCCAAAAAGTGAGAAACTAGTGCGAGCGATTACCGCAATCGTTGCATATGTGTCTCGACAGTCTACGTCCGTAAAACAAAATTAAAGAAAAGTGTTTTGTTGTATATTTGAGTCTATAAATATCTAGTCAGCGATCGCCACAAATAAGAAGCTGTTCGACCGTCGTCCACTAGGGTACTACAGTTGCTCCATATGGGTAAAAGCTGAACTTAGAGATTCCTTCTTCGTGGACCTTTACGGAGTAATCCGCCCCACCTTATCATCTCTTTCATCGCGAGCGAAAAGTTATTGGCAGAGTTGCAGCTCTGATTAATAATAAAAGATGAATACTATTTCGTAATAACAGAGCGGTGGTTAAATGTGCCGAGTTAGCTCCCGCGGACAGGGGCAACTGAAAATAGATATACCTTATTCACATAATTAATTTAGTATCCCTTTTGCAACTATCTGATTGTGGATGCAGAGCTGCTTAATTAGTGCAAAGGCAAGGACATATAAAGTTGTCTTAGCTCTCCTTACCGGGAGTTAAGGAACTTTTTTATTGGAAGAGTTAAAAAAGAGAAGGGTTAAATATCTTACGTTTGTATATAATGATCAATCTCAAGCCTACAGCGCAGCCCCAAGATAGTGTCTGAGTGGCTTTGCGTAAGCGCCGTCCTACGGATTCTACTTTCCGTCTTTTTTCCTCATAAAAACTAATGGAAAATTGGTTCCCCTGATTTAGACTTAAGGAATTATATTTGGATGGTATAGAAGAAGAATTAATAAAAAGAGCTTATTATATTTATGTTATCGATTAATGTCGAGTTAAATATATTGGTCATATCTAACTGCAGTTTCCGCCTAGTGTGCTCTTATCACGTGCAATACGCCCAATTGCCTACTTAATATTTTCCCCAAATTTACATAGCTATACTTGATTATAGAGCGCATTATGCGTGACACCCACTCCGGAAACTGTCCACGAGTTAGGCCAACTAATAACCAACTTCGCTCAAATTATTGCTCTCAGTGGATAGTCTCGCCGCAAGACTCTATTGTAGTACCACTGCTCACACAATATTTACTCGCTTCTCACAGAAAACAATTATCACGACCTTATTCCTAACCCCATTTCATTCCTACCACTTTTCTGTAAGTATTCTAAATCGACACTTCACTGAATAAATAATATGTGTCCTGGCTTCCAGATCAACATCGCACTGTCACACCACAGGTCGAATATAACACAATGTAAAGGATTAACGAAACTTGGAGACGATTAAAGAAAAGAACATTACAATTCGATTTTAAAAATTAAAGCCAAATATTGAAAGGCCAATCTTATATAAATAAAAATGAATTTTGTAAATTATAAATGAAGCAACGCCCACAAGGACATCACCGCTTTTAGCACCATCTTAATATCGATATCTCTTTTCACTATACCATTGTTACTCGAGTACTTATCCACCAATGAAAATGATATTTAGTCACCTACACACATATATGATTTGTCCTAATAATTATAATACTCCTTTTACTCTTCAGCATATTTTTTTATTTAATTTATTTTATCCTTTTACTTTATTGAAAATAGTAGTAAAATTATTATATTATTTATTTATATAAGATTTATGGGCATTTTATTGTTTATATAGGGGACTCATGCACCAAATAACAATAGGAACATTATTATACAGCCTTATTCATATAGCCATAGCGTATAGGAGCCGTTTATTTGATGATGAACATATAGGTAACTTGTGATGATCCGTTAAATTATACATTTATGTAACTTTAAGCTCTTGCTTCAATTTTTTACTTCCCCCGTTTTGGTTGCCAATCTTAAATTTGAACCCTTGTGGAGGACTGAGTCCTTTTTTCTTGATGCATATTTACAGAATAATATCAAATTCTGAATATCAATGTGTTGTCTTGGGATATATTAAAACAAATTGGAAATATAATTAACTAATGTCTTCAGTAAGGATGATAAACGAATAACTATATTTATTTAAAACTTTCAAGCAAATTTTATCTTATTTTTAATTTGTATTGAATATTATTCAAATACAATGAATATAGACATAAGTGCTAGTTTAAAATAACCTAAGTGAAGGACTAATGATTAAATAATTAATTTCTAACTGACTATATATATATTTTATATTTATTAATATATATTTATATACACATACCCTTCCTTTTGTTTTGGTTTAATATTAATCTAAACTATAAACCCAGCGTAAAAACAAAGGAAGAATGAAGGGAATTTTAACCAGGGATTTTGCCAAATCCTTGGGGAAAAAGCAAATATCCTATTGAAATCTAGTCCCTCAGTGTATCTTACAAGTGGAGTGCGAGTAAGTTCTCAAGAGAGGTGAGGAGTGAAGAGAGCAACGATGAAGAAGATGTAGTTGAGGCAGAGTAAGAGAATGTATTCCGATTTTGTTTTTATGACCCGTACAAGAGAGAGAGATACCGACAGAGCAGGATGCGCGCAAAGACGACGCCAGACGACGACTAGGAAAACCGAGACAGAGATGGGCGAAGTTAAGAGTGACGGGAGGGTACTCGATCGGAGAGGGAGCACTGTATGAGAACGCAGGAGTGGACGCGGGATGAGAGAAACTTGCCTACCCGAGAGAGACGAGACGAGAGAGAGAAGAGCCTAGAGCTGATGCCACGCCACTTGCGGAACTCGTAAGGCCCCTAATCACTATAAATGAATTTACTCCATGCACGTATAGATTGGTTGAAATTAATTAGCTAATTATCAGTTCAACTTAAAAGCACAAGGCTTTCGAATTTGAATTAGTCCAAATTGAGATAGATAAGCAGTAAAGATTTTATAATTATTCAACATAATATATATAATGAATATATAATAAATATATAACTATAAATAATAATATATAAAATTTTTTTGTTTTTAATATTGATAATATAATATTACAGATATTATCTGTAGTACGTTAATACTATATATATATATATTATTGTAGGTAGTATTATCTAATTCAAATCTCAAAACCTTTTATATATAGTTATCTTCTGTATCACAATACAAACTTTTGAGACTCTTAAAATTAAGGTTTGTAGTCACATACAAAAAATCAAAACAAAAGTAGATCTTATCAGATTAATTACGTTAGTGTATTCTATATTCGAACGCTCACTGTTCCATCCTAGTAACTCAAAGGTGAAATCCTTACTCTAGCTTAATTTTTTTTAATTTATTTAAATATAAAATATCCTAAACTGTCCAGAAATTTATTATTTATAAAAGTAACAGAACATTAATATTCTGCAACATTCATAATTTTAAATACTATAAATGTGATTCCTACTACAAGTAATTAAATACCATATTATATATATTATTATTATATTATTAATTAATATTTATATTATATTATTATATAATTAATATAATATATATAATAATATATAATTATATTTAAATATATATATTGATAAATAGTTATATAAGTATATATTATATATAATAGTAAGTAGTTATATAATATGTAGAGAAGAGAGTTTTATGAGTTAGAGGTAGATGCCTATATAAATTGTTTCAAGTAAGTATTTAAAGGTTCCAATTGGGTATCAAGTAACAAGCCGAATAGTTTTTCTCATAAATGTTTTATCTTAAAAGTGCAAACTGTATGTATATATCGATAGTAAAACCTTATTAAGAATAAATGAAAGAGTGAGCAAGAGGTGTCTTCGAGCGACGTCCGTTCCCTAGCCTGCAATGTAAAAAGAATAAGAGTCCGAAGGTTGAAAGATGAGTTTTAATAAATAAGGATAAATAAATTTCATACTTTCTGGGTCTCGAGCACGTAGAGAATGTTAAGTCTTTCATTCATATTTGAAGCATTTTTAAAGAGAACATTTTAACTATGATATATATAATATTTATATAATAATAATAATAAAATAATATAAAAAAATAAAAAGAAAATTAAGGTTATTCAGGTAATTTATATGTATATACTACATATAAAGGCATCTTTACGTATTATAGGATATTAATAATTATGTATTATTCAGAAAATCAAGGATACGCATCCGAGTAAGTTATTAAGTAATATATATAGTATTTATATTATAGTAACTTTAGATTTCTCACCCCGACCCCCGACTATGGAATGTTGAGGATGTGTCAGAGCTGCCATACACCGTGAACATCCATAACGTACGAGTTCTCGTCTCCGCCCTCGCAACCGGCCTGTTCCACAAATCATCTAAGGGCAGAAATGTTAGATATGATCTGGTTGAGATAGCTTGGATTGACAGGTGATCCAGAAAGAATAGTGGAGTAAATTATGTTTTTATCCAGTTAAACTAAGTTAACTGTTGGACAATATTTATTGTAGTGGTTTTGGATTGGTTGAATCTTATAGTTTGTAATTTTGTATAAAGTGTATTGGGTGGTAGTCACGCATCTTAATTTGGAAGCAGGAGCTGTGCTAAGTCTGAGAGTAGGGACGTTTTAATTCATGGTGCCTATTTTTGAGGTGGATGTATTGTTTTAATATGATGTTTTGGGGTACGGCGATACTTAGGGTATAGTTTTCTGTGTATAGTATTGATGGGTTGGATTTGTTTGGTGTTGCTGTGTTGTTTAGTGGAGGTGGGATGTTCAGGATTTGTTTGTAAAGTAGAGTTGGTGAAGAAGAAGGTTGTTTAAGTTTTTGGTTAATGGGACTGGAGAGGGCAATATATCATGGATATAGGGGTGTTTGAGTTTTGGCAAAGATTTGTGTGCCTATCACATTCAAGTGTATGACTATTGGGTAGTATTTTGGATTTCTTCGTGTAAATGATGCTGGTGTGGTGGTTATGTTGATTAGTGATTTCCTAGTTATGAATTATTTCGCAGTGCTTTGTTTTGTGTTGTTTGGAGTTTCTTTATTGTTTTTTTTAGCCAGTAGTGGGTGCCAAGTTGTAGAGGAGTAGCTTAGAGTTGGACGTATGTATTGTTTGTATATGGTGGTGGATATCTGTTTGTTGTTTGTGAAGTCTGTGCCGACGATGGTTTTTCTTAGTATGTTCAGTTTCCTGTTTGCTCATGAAATTGTGTTGCCAATGTGCTTTGTAAGTGGTGAGATGAAGTGCCAAATGTTACTCCGAGGATTTTGGACGTTTTGTTGAAGGGTAGGCCAATGTTATTTAAGCAGATTTTCTAGGGGTGTGGTGCCGAGTTGGAGATCAGTGGTGATTAACGTGGTTATGATTTATTTGGTGGGGCTTAGACATTCTAATTGTCTGTTAGCCATGTTTGGTGGTTGATTAGATGAATTATTTTCTCGGATCTAGGTTTTGGTGGGCAGTGGTTAAAACTCTGTATGTAACATGGCTATGGTATGTCGCACGACTGTCTTTTAGTGTTAATGTCATTGTTGATGACGTACTGTTTGTGTTGTGTGGGAGGGTCGTTTTGAAAGTATATATAATATATATCATATATATTAGTTCAGATAAAGTCCTTACGTATACATGCCTGATTTGTTGATTAAATTAAAGTCTTTGGTCACCATTCAGCTAATTGAAAGTTTGTTTTGCTCTTTATAAATGTATCTATATATATATAATATATATATATCTATATCTCTCTAATTATGTGTGTGTGTGTGCTGTGTGGTGTGTGTGTGTGTGTGTGTGTGTGTGTGTGTGTGTGTGTGTGTGTGTGTGTGTGTGTGTGTGTGTGTGCTGGAAAAAATAATAAAATATTGCTTCAGTATCACAAGTCTACAATATATACGCGTATAATTTTTTTTTTTAAAACGAACATCTGCCAGTAAATAGGTTATAAATAAATTAAATTTGGCGACTTCATAACTTTTTTCAGACTCATTTTTCGAACTTTTAAAAATTTGACTTTATTACAGATCATCTTAACCATTTCATGAAAGTTTCAGGAAAATAGGGGGAAATCGATTAGTGTCGCTCTGATGGATAATTACGTCCATAGGCAAATACAAATATGAAATTTCGAGGCCTATTATTTCTTTTCCTTGGTTTCCCCTCTGGTTTTCAACCCTCAGATCTCTAATTATAGTCTCGCAGGATACCTTCAACCTTCTATTTTACGCATGTGCCAGTACCATCTTCATTGTTCTCTCTCAATGATTTCTCAATTGTTTCCAAGCCCAATTTCCTTCAAATATCGACTCTTCTCAGACTTACCCGCCTTATTAACTCCCCTAATTAGTCTGAGAATTCTCATCACCACTGCCTCTATCTTACTCCTTGTTCTTGTAATCAACGTCCATACCCAAGCTCCATGTAGAAAAGTTGGTCATAGTGTTGTTGTATATATCGGTGTTTTTACATTTCTAGGAACTTTCCTGCTCCACAAAGTGGAAATAGCTGTCATACACCTATCTAAAAATACTTATTCAATTCCGCAGTTTCTACTTCTTTGTTTTAGTTTCATTTGCCCTTCTTTGGTTTAGCTTAAACTCTCCTTCTTTCACCTCTCTTACTTCTCTTCTCTCTTTCTGCGCCCGCCCGCAACAATTTCAGCACCCTCCTATCCTCTCACCAATCTCACACCTCCGTCTTTCCTTTGTTTATTTTTTCCTAGTTCTTGTAGTATATCTTCCCACCTCTCTATTGTTCTTTGTCGAGCTACATTCTCTCGTCTTACGTCCGTGACATTCTCTATAGTAGACTGTTCTGTCTATGACTCCGACAGAATACTACGACACCGTACTCCATACTATCCTCGCCCCACCCACCCACCCACCCCACACACAACACACACACACCACACTTTAAATATTTAAATAGTGGCATAACAACTCACACACCCATCAAACGAGCTCTCTATCGCTCTCTATATCCTCAACACACACACATATACTTAATATATCTCTATATACCTAATATATCTATCTATATCGTAACGACACTATATTTAATATCCTCTCGTAAAGTCCTATAAATTAGGGCATTCTATATATATGAGTAAAGGTGTTGTTGTTGTTGTTTGTTTTAAGTTGTTGTGTTTGTTGTTTTGTTTGTTTGATTGATTGTTTGTTTGATTGTTTTATATAATGTTTATTTTACTATATAATACAATATAAATATAAAACTTACAATATATATTTCTTTAATCTTTAACTCTCGTTTAAATTTTACGTAATTAATAAATACTTTAATTACCATCAATATTTTAACTAACTGATATAAATTTTTTAACTCGAAAATTAAAACCGTGTAATACCTTTAATAATATATATTAATATATATATATATTAATTAATATATATATTATATTATATTATTATATTATATATATTATTATATTTAATATAATATATTAAATGTAATATAAGGCGTTGTTACCGTGACCAAAATCACCCCTCCGAACATTATTCAAATAATTATTTATAGCGAACCATATATATTTGATGGTGACTTTGATCTTAATATATTTTATTACTAATTAGTAATTTAATTATACTTCTATAAAAGCCAAACTAAGTAGTAATTAATATATTAAATAGAAATGGAGGGTATCACTGACACAGTGAACGTTTTCTATAGGTTAAGTGGGTGTTGAAATCATTAAAGGAGTCTCTATTCGAGAGACATGTATTGCATTTACTCCTAAAATGAAATCAATATTGACTAAAAGTGGGACATACGAATATGATTACATGCGATAAGATATGAATAGGTAAATAAATTTAGATGAGTGTTATTAGTATGTTCACTAATAAATATCCAGCCGTGAGCGTGAAATATTGTGTTTCATATTGCTCAGTTAAATTCTGCCCCTCCACTTCTTGAACTTGGGTAAGAGAGTATACCGAAACGACTGTTTAGATGACATTAAAATGACACAACGGTGCAGATCCAAACTAGTTACTAACTCTTTCTAGATTCCAAGAAGCGACTATACTGGTGTGCCTTTTTATAAAGAAAAAAATAGGAAAGATGGACAAAATGGACAAAACTCACGAATTGGTTACGCAAAGTTCGTGGAAAGCTGGTCGATGGATTGGTTGCGTATCTTAGAAGAATTTTTAATTATTCTACGTTGAAGTTTGTGAAGATATGAAGCTTGAATGGTCAACGACAATTTAATTTCGTCTTGCTCAAATAATTCTCAGATCTTTTGCGTTATTCTAATTAAATAAGAAAAGAATATTTCTATAAGAGTTGTGTGATTGAGCACTTCTAGTTTTATTTTCTTCATCCTTCCTATTATCACTGTACTTACATTTGGGTCTCCATAATTATGCACAGCATGCTCTGCGACGTCTATATAGGATCATGCACAGCAACAACTGCTGATGTTTGTTTAAAAATAATTCAAGGCAAACATCGATGAAACATTTTCAAACCTTTGGGAAGTTGCAACAGAACTTGTTTTCTATTAATGAAGAAATGAGAATGCCTCATGTGAGAATCAAAGTAAAATGAAAAGATATAGGGCAATTCAATTTCTTTTCTTGATGATTTTTCAAACAGTTCGCTCTGAGATGCTAACCAATGTTTCCTGATGAACTACTTATGATTTATATGTGATGCAATCTTATTGTAAACCTCAATTCAATTCTGCTTTCTGATAACTCTATTTAATACTAATCTCCCATGTTTACCAAATTTTGTGAAGTGATTTGATCTGTACAGTTACATTTGGAATGTTAAAGGCTTTAGCATTTACCACACTCAAAACTGTGCACTATACCAATGAATGTCCATATAAAAGTATATTATTGTCCAACTCTGAACAAGGACTCTAAGATAATACATTTTGCAGAATTCACCTACAATTAGAGTTATGAATATCTGGTGTTAATTGCATATACACTGATGTGCCTGTAACAGTTTGGCTTAGCTTTATCTTTCATCATCATGTCCATTACCACAATAAGAAAAGCTTGAGAAAGTATCAATCAAGATGGAGACTTTTCTTTTCTTTTTTTTTTAATTCTATCAATTTATCATTTAATTTTATCTTTTATCAACTTTTTGTAAATTTTGCTTTTTTATCTATATCATTATTATATATATACTTCTTTACCCATTCTTACTTCTTTCTTTATATCTTTATTTATTTTTATATATATAATACTATATACTGTATTCTTATCCTTTCTCTATATATATATCTTATATATATACAGTTTATCTTACATAGTAGTTAATCGCTGAATACTTTACCATATTTCTTATATACTTTATTACATTATACTCTTATATATTATATTTATTTTTACATATTGTCTATTTATAACATCGGTAATAGTAAAGGCAGAGGAGCGAGTTTATCACCACGATTTTTTAAAAATTCACCAGGAATATACTCTAAAAACAAATACTAAAGAAGTAATAAAAACTAAAACGTGTGTGAGTGCCGCTCAATTAATCGAGAAAAACAGTTAGAGATACTCATCTTCTAACGTTATTAACTCCCATAGCCTTTTGATTTTTGATCCATTCGTGGTTATCTCTCGGCCTCTCGGTGCTAGTTTTCCGAGTGTATGATTTGCTTGGTTACGGTTATACATAGAGAAATCCTATGTGTAACCTTACAAATCTTATCATACCTGACGCTAGGATGGCCCCTGAACCAAGTAGCCAACCTTGCCGTACGTGATCCTACCCTAAATTATTTTTCTCTCATAAAGAAGCCCAATTGGGTTAAATTATATTTTTAAACTTGTCAGAGAGGCTCTCCTGACCGCTGCTACTTTTTAATACCCCTTATGATAATCGCCCACTTTTATTGCTTTTTCATTTAATTCCTTCTCTTCATTATTATTTTTTTAGAGTATATCCTGTATTTTTATAAATTAGGGTGATTGAAGTATTACCGTAAACCTAACTATTACCATATATATAATATATAAAACAGAAACAATCTAATTACGGAAAAATCATTATTATTTTCACTATCATTTATTATATTATTATATTATACTTATATCTAATGCTTAAACTTATCATTTACATAACTACATATATCACTAATCATTTCATAAATAACTCTATATTTTCTTATCACGAGGTATCGGTAATACTTGTTACTTTATTTCGTGCATGCCGTGTCTGAGGACTGAAACCCAAAAATCCTACAATCATAAATATCAAATGTGTCCATTCTTTTGTGTAAGATCGGAATCATATACTCTCCAGACTCATGTAATAGGAACAGATATTAGTTAGTTTGTTTGAGGTTATAGTCTCTGGAGCGGCTCGGAGGCTGTTCAGGGTGTCCAGGCCGAACATTCATCCAGTAGGTGCCTGACATTCATAAGCAGATCACCTAGTAATCCTTCCAATCCTTATTGAGCGGTTTAAACCTACAGTATTATAAGGGTTTATTATTCTTTAGTGAATATATTATTTACTAAAAAAATCATTTTATCTACTACTATTCATAATAATACGCTATGCAAAACGTAAGAGTGACATTATAGCCTTAAAACATATAAAACAATTTTATGGCATAAAAACTTGGCACTTATCCATTAGTATTTAGTTGAGACATTAGATATTGTGAAGCAGTTGTCGTATACAGTGAGTACGTTAATTAGTTAATTATTATTGAGATTTATTAAATATGAATAAACTTAATAAATTTTAAGATTTTATCTAATACTTTTTTATTTTTCCCGTTATAGTACATTTTTCATACTTGATAAACTAAGTAGACAAATTTTAATGTGTAGATAGTTCTTTAAAACATTTGCTTGTACAAACATAACTGATTAACTTTAATTATAAGTTTAATATGATTAATATTTTTTGTATCGATATGAATACAAAATAAGAAGTGTATAAAGCAATTTTTAATGGATTGTAGGTTGACTTATCTATCTCAAGTCCGTTTCTCAACTACCTACCTCACAAAGCATTTTGTTTAATCTATCTGCAGTAAATAACTCTGACCTAATGACTCTTTTATACGTATAGTATACGTATAATTTATTTGCTTTTAACTATACTTATTACTCATTGGTCATAACTAATTTCATATATATACCCATATAATGTCCATTAATCATATTTATTAAATTTTAAATTATATACTAGTATGCATTATGATACTATAATTTTCTTAAAGCATAATCTTAACATTATTATAGTTATGCCCTATATAAATGAACGTAAGAAAGATGAGAATACACATTATAGAGTAAAATTATAATTGATACTATACCAATTTGGGTCATATATTAAATACATGGCAGAATTGACTTTGACTCCGGTGATCTTGATTTTCCCTATTTGTAGCTTCCGACCAGTGAGTGCTGCGTCAGGTTAAAATTATTTATTTATATTTAATTCCAAACATATTTTGGCAATTTCTTTTAAACATAATATTTTTTTTGTACGCTGTCCGTTATCTCAGATTTACATTTGAGAATCGGGTTCATAATTATATTATATACTTATATTATTACTTTTATTATCCGGATTAGTACTACTATATATACTATTATATGCGTGCCTGAGAGTTTGTCAGCACAGATTAGGTTATATAGTGCTATAATTTATATATAGAACTTGTTACATTTATACCTTATATCCTATTATCATTATATACTGTTATTTATATTTACGTACGAACTTGCTATATTACTACTTATATATAACAGCGTATAAAAGTATATATATAAGGTATATATAGAGTATATATATATATATAGTACTATTCGCCCAGTGTACCATACATATCATGTGTACAAGTTATCTTTCTATTCAAACCCAAAACTGTCTCGCTCCTGAACAATTCACTCCTGGCTTTTTTTTTGTTGTGATTACCTCGCAGATCTGACATAGGAAGGTATCCTTCAGAATCCTAATTACGGCGAGACATTTGCAATGACGGTTCATAACATCTTTATTTTCCTCAACTTCTTTCCCTTTTTTTTCAAAAAAGTGGCTCTGGGCCTTGTCAATGTCTTTTAACCAGAAGGGTAACCAAGCCGTAGTCCTTGGGCTATTCCCCTCAGTTTTCAATATAACCATTGCGGTTGGACTCTGACCTCTCTCTCATAAATCTACCACCCATCCTGCTTGCCCTTTGTTAAAATTTGCATCTAGTTACCGTTGCAGTCTCATTTCGTCAGTTCAACGGATGAATTTCTACAGTCGTTTCTGACTGAAGCTACTAAAACCAGTAGGACAAGTGTGGCGAAAAGGCATCTGCTGTCTTTCCTTTGAACGCTTCTGACGCTTCTTCCCTATTATCTACTTACCCGCTGTGACTATGCATATTCATTTTTACATGCAGAATTAACTGGCTATAATGATCCTTCCTTTATTCCCGAACTTCTACTATCCTCTATTACAATACGAATTACTTCAATTAATGGTTGTTTTATACAGTTATATTGGCTTAAATTTGCTAGCAGCATACCCCTGAAACATTATATTCGCTTTAAATATCCACCTTATTATTCTAATTTCAAAACGCAATGGTATCAGCTATCAACAATGATATTCTTCACGGCTGCTCCACTACACGTAAAGATACACAAACTTATTTTTTTTATGTTGGATTCTCCTTCCTCTCAAATGAAGTAGACGCCGTTAAAATTGCAATGAATTATCGTCTGACTAGGAGAGGCCAAATGGACGCCCTCCTCTTACTCGGGGAGTTGTTCCAGGTACCTCCTGGATCCAGCTGTCGACCAGGGCCCGCCTCGCCCATCAATACCTGTATATTAATCTTATCTTGTTGCCTGTGATGTGGCCACTTATGCAGTCACGTTCTTTTATTTCATCGACAGGGCTTTTCAAGATTTATTTGTTGGGCATTATGAGTATAGTTATCACTGGGAATACGAGGATGGACATCCGGCAGGGAGCGAAACTCAGAAACATTGAAGCCCGAACCATTGGTGAGTAGTCTTCTTTCCTCAAGACGACACACGCCGGCTTACATCGAGTGTGATACTTGCACGCCTCTGCTCAAATTGGTTTCACTGCTTACTTTTTTTACATATAATTTATCCCGCTGCTCCGAACATTTCCACTATAATGATCACGCAGCTTAGTATATACGTTGATTGCGGCGCGCTGGTCCAATTATCAGCAATAATTTTGGTCCGGTCGCCTATATAACATAATGCCACGCCAGCAATCTGTGTCAATAGAAGGCATATCTTCCATTGATTGTCGCTATGTGGCCGCCCTTGTCCGGGGATGTTGAATCAGGTTTTGGGATCTACTGGACCCTATGATCACTGATCTCGTCGCGATATGACTTTCTTTCGCTGTTACTTTAGCGTGGTCCCGACGGTTTAACACCTCTATAAAGGTTATTCACCATATCTTATCTGAATCTTCCCACTTCAGCAGTAACTCTATTTTCTGTATCTTCAAGAAGTGAATATTCTTTATAAGCATTTGATTTGGTTATGTAATATATTAAGACTATTAATAATGCAAGGATAAATTTTATTTATCGTTTTATTTATATTTTTGAAACTGACTGAATATTCCATTTCACCATTCAACATCTTCTTTTGACAATTCGAAACATCATATATGACAGGCCCTCTCATTGTGGCCTGGAGGTTTTCAAGTCGGCGGGTGTGATGGCCGCTGTATCTATTTGATGACGCAGCTGGTGGGTCTTGTACAGAGGACCGTAGACTCAGATAGGTACATTTTAACGGGGGCTATATTTGAGCTGGTGATGAGTAGATTTATAGAGATTGAGATGTTTTTTTTTTTTTCAACATGTTAATTTTTCTGTATCCTCGCGAGGCAATTTAATCTGGTAAGTGTTAAGCTTATAACCCACGAGTAGGTGTGAGGGTTTGAGAGACTAAAGCCTATATATAATACTATATATATATATCCTTTATTTATTATCCGTACATAGCTGATGTAGAGCCCTGAACTATTCGTTAAGTATGTATAGTAGGTTGTGAAGTAGAAAGCAGAGGGAAAATAGTTTGTCTATATGTATTTTTAGAAGTGCCCAAGCTCCTATATCCTAAAATTTATTTAGGTAAATTAAGCCTTCAATTATATTTGTGTGTGTGTGTGTTTTAGTGTGTGTGTGTGTGTGTGTGTCGCTAATTCTCCAAGCGATTTTTAGTGTACACTTCTCCAGTGCTTAACAAGTATAAATCATAAATAAGAAGATGAGAGAAGTAAGAAGAGAAAGAGAAGTAACACGTAGTACGATGACGTAGAGAATGAGCACTATGCATAGATGTAGCAAAGAGAGAGCGGAGCGTGACTGTGCGAGTGAGCGACCGCAGAAAAGGCGCACGTTTTTGCAAGAAGAGGCTGACGTGCAGAACGAAAGAAGTTGGTCTAGTGAAGACAAGCATGAAATAATTTATAGTTTAACAAAATAGAGATTGAAATATATAAAGTAAGAAATATCAGAAATATTAGAGAGAATGAGATGCCCTTCATATTTTTATTTCGAATATCCCATATGTTTATTTCCATTTTTTAAAGAGTGCGAGTGAAAAAAACTGAGTGTATGTAAGTTTATGTTATTCTCACTTTAGTGTATTTATTCTATATACGTTTTATCCCTCTAGGTACGTTTTTTTTTTTGCGTAGCGTATATGGTAAAAGTACCTTCTTTTTTATTGCGTTTTAAGACCATTTTTTTTGTTTATGTTACATTCATAGGTTAAAATATTGTTAAATACGAACTTAAAGAGGAGACAAGTTACATTTTTTTGCAAATTGCCAAAATGCCAGAAAGGAAGTTAGGGAGGAAGAGGAACTAGAAACATCTGTCACAATTGTGACCAGTATTTTTACCTAAGGGGTACGGATGATTGTATTCGAGGGTATTTAAATTGAACTTGGTTTTTTTTTTTTTTTGTAATAGTAAACCTTAAAAAAGTTAATATTTGTTATAAAGAATTTGAACATCTAATTATCTATAAATATCTTTTCATGAAATGCGTGTGATCCGACTTAACGGTATTACTCTCATTAACATATTAATAATATATTATTATATAATATATTATTAATATATATATATATATTTATATATATATATAATTATATTATATATATTATTTATATAATATATTTAATATATATTATATTATATATAATTATATTATATAATATTATATATAAATATATAATTATATATATATATATAATATATATAAATATATATATTATATATATTAATATATAATTATATTTAATATATTCCTCACAAACTGAGTTCATTAATACCGTACAACTCGTAGTTGCGTGTGACCAAATCATACCATATATGTTGACGTCATCTACTTCCTCTTACTTGAAATGAGATATAATACTACTTTCTAGTTTTTACTACAGTATGTCTATCAAACCTAGCGATTAGAGATATAGCACATTTATTACGGATCTGCAATTTATTTAATAATTTTATTTTGAAATGTTAACTTGCTTCAGAGCTCGGTAGGTCCCTTTTAAATGTTTTTGAAAGGATTTTGCTCTTTAACTCTTAGTTTTTGAGTTTACTGAATCTTGTTATTTTTTCTGTAAAATTTAATGGCATAAATCCAAGGATCTCTTATGATTGTGTTATTACAATAACCAAGTCCCATTGAAAAATATGGAATATTAATCAAAATATCATTCTAAAAATGTCAAAATTATGCTGAAAAAATAAGCCTTAAAAATGCTTGACTCATAAGAGTAAAGTACTAGTTTTACCTTTTATCCATAAGACACTTTACAACAATCTTGTTTATTTCTATAGATCAGCGTTTCTCAACCGGGGGTCGCGACCCCAAGGGGGCCGCGAGCGGACATACGGGGGTCGCGTGTGAGTCACAAAAATAACTATTTATAATCCAATGTTTGACACGTTGTTATTTAAATAAAAGTTAATACTTATAAAATAAAAATTTTACTTATATGCATCGAAAAGCATCTTTGATAAAGGAATTTATAATATATGTATGTGTATATATTATTATATATATATATATAGATTAAATTTATATATATATATTATATATATATATATATATATTTATAATTATATATATATTATATATATTATATATATATATATTATATATAATATATATATATTATATATATATATATGGGTTATTGGTCGCGGAGGCTTCTAACCTTTATTGCGTTATGTTTCGGGGTCGCGAGACGTAAAAAGTTGAGAAAACGCTGCACTGATATTAGGTTTCAAATAGAACCACCAAGTCAACCGAAACCACTAAAAAATTGAAATGGGGCTTTGGGGAGCCCCCCCCTTTATTTTTTGGTACAATTTTAAACATTTTCTTCTTAATTACCCCAAAGGCATGGGTATTCCCCGAGTTTCTACAAAAAGAGCTACTTCAATTATATATATTATATATATATATAATTATATATATATAATATATACTTATAATATATAATATATATAATTATTATTATATATATTATATAATAATATAATATATATATATATATATATATATATATATACTATATATTATATATATATATATATATATATATATATATTATATATATATATATAATATTTTTTATATATATTTATTATATCTAATTATATATATATATTAATATATATAATAATATTATATATATATTATATATATTTTATATATATTACTAATATATGTATCATTATATATATAGGTATATATTATATATTATATATATATATATATAATATTATATATATATTATATATATATAATCCTGTTGCAGCAGATAATTGAAATTTTAATTTCATTCTTTTATTACCGGTTGACTTATAAATTCCATTTCCAATGAATTGGAAACTTTATATTTACCCTGAGTGTTGTTATTAGGTTATCTCCTTTCAAAATTTGAAGTTAATTCATGATATATTTTCTCAGTTATAAGCATAACAATCAGCATGTAAATTTGGGCTTTTCATTTGTGCAAAGTTTGCAATTTGAAACATTCTCTTCCTTTCATTGACCCATCTGTCCTATCTGGATTTTTTTTTGGGGGGTGAGAGTTTTAAATCAATCTTCATATATCAATTTACAACTTGCGTAAGTTTCTTTGACCAATTCGAACGAAAAGGTCATCTATTTAGTCATAGTTGACCTTATGTTTTGCTATTTTGAAAAATTCAAAGTTTTGAATCTTTCGTTTCAGATACAAATTTGATATTTGTATCAAAATAATAAGAATCTCTTTCTGATCATTTATATATTTCATTCGTATATTAATTTATCACAGCTGGATATCATAAAGCTATATCTTAAATAATCACACGTTTCAAACTTGTGATATCGATGCTAAATACCGCCATATGAATTGCTGGTTGTTTTTGTGATAAATAATTAACAATTGTTTTAAACCAATGTTAAGAATGCCCCTTCCTGTGCTTCAGCCGATATTACCTACGTGGGTTTATTTTAAGTTTTCCTTTTGCAATAAGAAACGGCTATAATCGGAATAATCTTTTCTTACGAGTTCAGATTAAAAAGAAAAAAAAACAAAAAAAAGCGGGATATATTTCGATATTTGTAAAGGATTAGGTACCACTAGCACTTTTATTTTTTTTTTTAATCTTATTTTACTGACCCACAAAATCATCTTTTAAAGATATCGTTTCTATTAGCACTGTAACTTTAAATAGGTTTTAACAAATTTGCCTGATTTGCTCTCGCTAAAAATTACTTCGGCGCTTCCACGATGAGCCGAACAAACAAATGCCTCTCCCAATCAGTTGAATTCTAGCCTACGAAGACTACTACATTGTAATTCGTCTGTAAAATGTTACCTATTTACTATAATTTAACACTGCTAAGTTTTCTTCAACATTATTTTCCTAACAGTGTGTCGGGGGAAAGTTTACCAAGACGACCACCTATAATTTGTCCCCCATCGACACAAACTGTGCGTAATCCAATCACTTCACTCAACTTTCAGAACTCATTTTTTTGCCATCTTGTCGGCAAAGTATGACTTTTTTCAATGCGATACATATCTAGAGTAGAATACTCTGTAATTATTTCTCTTGTCACCGATTTTACGAAAATTACAATGTTTCGGGCACTTTTGGTGGAATGATTATTTCACAGGTACGAGCACTTGATACAGATTTATCAAAAGTGATCCAACTCTTCAAGAAATTCTTTTGCTGATATGTTTGCGCTCTCTGATATCTGTATTGAATATTTTTGATAAAGTTAAATTATCACCTTAAGCAAATACACTTCAATTACGAGTATTTGAACAGGTATCATGAATAAAAAACACGCGTCAAGAAACTCTAGAAGGCTTAGAACTTCTGCCTGAGGAAAGAGACGTCGCCTGATTCTTAAACACTAAGAGCTTGGTCTGCACCACACGCTAAATGGAGCCAAACTGATGAAGTACCAATTTACATGTTGGAAACCTTTTCATGCTCGGAGGTGATCTCGATGCGTAATCTTTCATTCGACCTTTTTATCTCTTCTGCGACACTGTACCATTTGACCTGAAAAACATCAAAAAATGAACGATGAGGATCAAAATAAAATGTGCAACTGAACATAGGGGATATTTCAAGAAATTTTACTATTTATTCATTATCTATTAATTATTATTTATTATTATTATTATTTATTATTATTTTACTTATTATATTATTATTACGTATATTATTATCTTCTTATTATTATTTGTTATTTTATATTATTCATTTATTATTATTATTATTACTTCATATAAGAGCGTGATATAAAAGGATAATTTGAAAGCATGTGCAGTTTGAAGATTTATGTTTCTGTAGATTGTTTTAAATAAAAAATGATTTAAAGTTCCAATGCAGACCAATTGAAAAATTATTCACTCCCTAGAAACGTTTTACAAATACTAAGACGGAATATTTTATTATTTTATCGAATAGAAACGCTTGATAATGAAAAAAGATTTTTACATGAAAAAATTACTCTTCACAAATATATTTTTCTAAGTTAATGGATATCCTGGTGCTTATTTTTCGAATGTGTTTTATTAATTAAATAACAACATTCAAATACACAACTTAATTTAAGGATATAAATAGCTATCTTATTTTATTATTATGAACGTTTTCTTACGATAACAAAGACAACACAAAGAATAAAACTAAAAAACTTTTAGTGTTATATGCGCAACGCTACATGCAAATTACACTCAAAACCTGCAACACCCTCGAAATAAAACGAACTTTTTTCTTTCACCCCATGAAACTGACTGCTTTACCTCTTGTAAATTCTTTCAATATCCTCCTTGCCATTGTTTAAAATCTTCGAAAAACTGCTGGTCTTTGGGGATTTAAAAGTTATAAGTTACAATTCACAGTGTTGACTAAAATTCCTTTTGAAAATATTTTGAAGATACTTCCAACTTGTTTTCATTTATGATGCAGACACCATAATTTTGCCCTAATTACTTTCAAGATTTATGTTGACTTTGTTTATATTTGCTTGTTTCCGACTACGATTTCAAGATTTATGTTGACTTTGTTTATATTTACATGTTTCCGACTACGAGCAACTAACTATATTACTTCAAACAGACGAATACCAGTCTTATGCCATTAATTAATTTGTTGAAAACGAGACAATTTTCGTCTGTCAAGATGTCAGTTGACTACGTAAATTATAAATGATAAAGAAATGTTTTATTTCAAAATAAATTATTTTTGGGTATTTTTTAGGGGTCTGAGAATTTTGTTTTTGTAATGGTAGTACAAGGGAGGGGGATTAAGTTCTAGCTTTCGATTTAGTTTGTTATCCAGATTTCCTTGATAAAAAAAGAAGACTAGCATTATTTAGCATTTACTGAGAAAATGAGAAAAAAGACAGTGAAAAGTCTTTATCATGAATCATTATGACTGAAGTTATGAAATACGAAAAAAGACCTATAATTTTTCTTTCTTTCATTTCATATTTGAAGGTTACACAAAAAAAATATTGCCATATCAACAACATCAAAGAATACTCAGCCATACTTTGAAAAAAAATGAGTACAAGAAAAATGCGAAAAAAATTCTTCACAAACTCTAATTTAACAAGGGAGGTGGGGTAAACAAAACTTTTTTTGATTCTATAATTTTTGAAAAAAAATTCTTTTTCTTTTTTTCTATGTTGTAGTTTCAAAGCCACTACAATTTTTTCTATTTTTTTTTCAGTCCATCAATGAAAAACAAAATACTTTATCAGACCGTTACGACCACTTCAGACTACATATAATCTGAGGCCGGAAGCGCAGATGTACGCTAGCTGGATTATGCCAATCTCATATATACAACTACATATCGTAGGAATTCTATTTGTCATATAATTTTATTTTTATTTTTAAAAATGTTGAAAAGTTTACCAATATTGATGGGACAACAAATTTAACATCTTCTCTGTGAAATATAGATTAATAATATAATAATTAACTATATAAAAATAATAAAATAACTAATAATAATAAAAGAACTAATATATAATAAAATATAATAATAATAATAATAATAATAATTGCCAACAAAATTCTGTTACAAAAAGTAATGTTTTCGTTCAAAAAGTCTATCTGTGGAAGTAAGTTATTTTGGCTCGTTAGCAGATAACGTAATGTTTTAATTGGTTTCTACATTAATTCCTAATATTTTAGTATGGCTTCCTGAACAGAAAATGAACAGAACTTGGACAAGCAAAATATAGAATATATTAATAATAAATGCTTTCCACTAATACGAAATTCATTTCACTTAACTTAACTAGGTTTTTTTCCTAACATGGATATGTTTTTTCCCAGATTTTCTCTGGGACTAGTTTTGTTTATACGCTGACGCTTCTGAATCTGACAATTTTAACGCTCTCTAAACTTCGCCTAATACAAACTCTTAAATAGTTTTTCTTTTAATCATAATATATATATACTATTTATTTATATGTTAGTATATAATATTATTATTATTATTGAATAATATATATATACTATATAGATATAATTAATTATATTATATATATATTACCTATTATAGTATATTATATATTATGTATACATAAGGCTAGATATACTATATAAATCTTAGTCAATGCTATAACATATTAATTATTATCATGTTTTATATTATTATTATTTATAATATATTATATATAGTATATATAATATATTATTACTAGTATATATTTATATTATTCTATATATATATATATATATATATATATATATATAATATATATTATATATATTTATATACTATATATATAGTATATATATATATATATATATATATAATATATATATATACTATATATATATATAATATATTACACTTAAACTTATGGTTATCCAAAACATCCCTCAATGGGTACTATAATATCTATTGTAAATAGTTTCCGAAATAATTGCTAAACTGGAAGATGTGGAGTGAAAAACCGATCTAAGCGTCGGACAAAACTCCAGATGAGACTCAGATAGGAGGGACCCAACTTTAAGAATGCTCATGTAGCCTCGAATTTCTGGGGCATGTTTGAGCACCTTACCAGAATTCTGGGGAAAACACAGGGGCAGATGATATTTATATATATATATTATATACTATATATTATTATATAATATATATATATATATATATATAATATAATATATATATGATATATATATATATATATAAATATATAATGTCGAGTCGCAATCTGCATGGGCCTTGTTCGCCTACAAGTACTCGAAAAAGGACAATAAAATAATGTGAAAGAGACACTCCTTCGTTGTGTTTTTTAATTGAAAATAATATACTCTTTTTGTTGCATTTTTTTTCCGAAGATAATAGAAAGTTAGAATATTGAATGAAACTGCTTTCCTATTTTTCCCTTCTTTGTGCCCAATTAAAATATTAAAGAGGAAAATATTCTTTTTACCCCACATTGTGTCAAGATACACCAAGATTCATTATCCTCTTCCGCAAAATTTATGTTATCTCACCACATGCTGGGTTACTAGGCCAGGAATGTCAGTTCTCACAACAAGAGGTGTTTCATCTTCAACCTTTTCGACGTCACTAATATCCGGCGGTGAATCATTAGCAGAAGAATTGTCATCCATCGACTGAAGCTCCTTCATACTCCATCTCTCCACAACAGCAGCTGTGTAGCAGTCGCCGAGCATGTTGTTAGTTGTTCGAAATCTGTCACAAAAATTATTATAATGATTTTAAAAATTAAAATATTAAAAAAAACAAAACAAAGCAAGTGAATTTTTTTTACTAATTTAAAATACATAAGAAACTGAACAACTAACAGTAAATCAATAGTAACAACTCCAACACAAGGCCACGTGATTGTGAAAAGCAGAGATACTTCAGTTGCTGGTAAGTTCACGGCGCTTAAGACAATGAGAATAAGAACTAGAGCGGCACTGGGGACACTAGCACTTGCTACACTTGCAGCTGTTGCTGTAACACTGAACAGTAATTAAATTACATAAATACGACGAATAAAAGGAGCAACTGTAATGTGCATTACATTAAAAGAAAAATGGAAAGAAATTATATTATTACAAGACATAATTCACTCCAATAACATCGTAATCATTGATTAATTAGTTTCAGTTTTACTAAGAAACTATTACATAAGTTGTATATTAGGTGATTTTAAGAGCAAAATATTAATTGTTGATAAATGAAATATTTATAACAAATATAAAAGCATTTAAAAGATTTCCAAAAATAAATAGCGACTTACGCAATCGTTGCATATTCTCCAAAATTAAGAAGTGTTTTGTTCATTTGGGCTATAAATACTGTTCCAATCGCCACAAAAAGAGCTGTTCCATCCATGTTAACAGTTGCTCCAATGGGTAAAACGAACTTAGAGATCCTTGGATCGACGCCACACTTATCATTCATGCATCGAAAAGTTATTGGCAGAGTTGCAGCTCTGGGGATAATAAAAGAATGAAAATCTATTTCGTAATAACAGACGGGGTTAAATGTGCCGAGGTTAGCTCCCGCGGAAAGGGGGCACTGAAATAGATATACCTTATGACAATAATTAGATCCTTTTGCACTAAATTTGTGGATCAGAGCTGCTTAATAAGTGCAAAGAGGATATAAAGTATGTCTTTCACTTACCGGGATTAGGAACTTTTATTAGAAGACTCAAAATAAGAAGTTAGAAGATCTTTGGCTGTATATAATGATTATTCTCAACCAAGATAGATTTGCTTCACTTACCACGTTCATTTCTTCTGCATCAATCAAAAAGTTGAAAGGAAGGTCCTGGAAATGTCTAGAGTGCAATAAAGCTTTGCACCCTGCAAACTATAACATCAGTTATCACACCTCATTCCTGTAAGTATTAAATGACACTATGATAAATAATATGTGTTGCTTCCAGATCACACGCACTGTCACACAAGTCGATATACACAAGGAAAGGGATTAACAAACTTGAGACGATTAAGAAA
>JABUQX010079521.1:0-25372 GCA_015478945.1 Trachelipus rathkii
GATAATAGAGAGACGATAATAAACATTATCCCGCATTTCCTCCCTTGCATTTTATTTCGCGGTGAGAACAGCCACGTCTTTTTTTCTCATTCATCTATTGCAGTTAAAGGCGCGGTTTATTCAGAGTGTAAACACTGCTGCATAACTGTCAAACTGCGAATGTATTTCTTCGATTATTGGAATAATCTAGGGTCTTAATAGCAGGGGGTGAGGGGGAGCGCCTCACAGAGGTAGGATGTCTGACGGAAGTAGCTAGTGGGCTTCTATTAGGTCAAGTGGTTGAAGTGGAGTCTCTAAGTTTTGAGACTGAGTGAGTGAAAGGTGAGAGAGGTATTTCATGTGCTCTATGAGATCTCAACTGTGGTGTTAACAGTGGAGGATCTTCTTATATCTTGGTTTGGGAGCAGAACTTTGTGGGGACTCTGCTGTGGGTTAGGCGTTCAAGAATTTAAAGTGTAGTTTGCATGTTCATTGATGTAGAAGAGATATTTAGAGGGTTGGTCACGCCAGCTCTAATCTTCGCTTACGTCCTTTTGCTCACAAAAATCTAATGTAACTCATAATGAGGATCTTCTTTGGTAACTCGATAACGGCAAGTATGAATTTTCAGCTGTCCATATAGCAAATATTCATCTGGGGAGTAAATTTCTTAGTTACAATGCTGTTCTTTCTGTGCAGCTCCGTGGTTTTCAACGTGTTGGGCTATTGTATAGGGTATAAGTGATGATTGAAGAGGTTTTTTATGATCTGTTTCGTAACTTTCTTCTCTTGTTATGTTTCGTCTCAATTGCATTGTCAGAATTTTTGGGGTGTGGTCTTAAAAGATGAATTTTGGTCATATTTAGGAAAGTAAAGGGCAATTTTGGATATTAGATGAACGGTATTAAGTAGGAGTGGTGTGGGATTAGAAGATGCATAGGTTGCTCCCATAATACGTGCTGAACCGATCTTTTTGTCTGAAGGGCGTTGTTCAGCAGTTTTCTAGGAAACCAAGAAAATTGTGGTTGACCCTAACATTGTCCATCACTTGATGTGTGTCTATGTGGGCTGAAATGCTTAATTTCGTGCGTGTGTAGGATGTTCGTTAAACATTAATATATTGTTTACTATGAATGATGTGTTGAGTGTCGTATAATGACTTTATTTGGGTCAAGTTTGGAAGGTTCTTTTAAACGTATAGCCATGACTAGTAATGCTATAACTTCTTGATTATAAAGATGTTGGAGATGGATAAGAAACAATTCTGAAGTTTAATTGAAGTTTGTGGACAATGCTGATTTGTAATTGTTGATTATCTTCGGATAACATGCTGAACCTTGTCGAGTTTATTGGCTTGTGCAAAGTTTGTGCAAACACTGGTTGTAATTATTGCCAATTCTAATTACCAACGTTATATTGTTTGTTTCCAAGGCTTGAACAGTATTATGCGGTGTTCGTTGAGGAATGAAAATAGGTGCTTAAGTTTGTTAGAGGTTTTTAATGGTGCATAAATCACCTCGGAGGATTTTTGGAAAATGTTGTACTTTGTTAACATGTAAATTTAAACTCGTAGGATATATTTACCATGTTATAACTATGTTTGTTCGGATGCCTAAATGACGCACACCAACAGTTTTGGGCGGTCAATGAGTGGCGAACGACCATGGCTTTACAACTGCCTCTATAATATATTGGTATTCGAGGTCCGGAAAGTTCAGATATTTTTTATAAGTATTAGAGCGACTCATCCCAGTTTGACAGTTGGGGTATAAAAATGCGATTATTTCCGTTTGTGTCTCAGCGATTTGTGGGCCCTGAACGCGCGGTAATCTTCCTACATCAGAGTGTATCGCTAGAAATAATGATGTGGCGTTTCATCCTGCTTAAGAGTAAGGACTATATAATGTGAATTGAGTATGTATCTGTTTGTCAGCTACTGTGTGAGGTTAAGATCTTCAGAATTTAAATGATTTGCGTGAAGTTTATCGGCCCTTGTGCATTCTTGTAGACCATGCGTGGTATAAATCGACTCTAGTCGCGTGAGGAGTGGTACAACACCACTCTGGATCTGATTCAGGTTTTTTAGCTGAAGAATTGCAATTTCCGTCGTCCTCGGTCGTTTCAAGACTATCATGGCTGTCGCTGAAACGTGTAGGTATTATTCACCTTTGCAATTCAAATATTCGGAGGCATGAAAAAATAATGGATAAGAGACAACATTCGCAGATATAGTTTTAATTCAGTTATTAGTCGTTATTTAAAATTTAATGTTTATGGTTTGAAAATTCAAGTCATAATATATTTGAATAAATATCTACATCCCTCAAATCAAATAATAAAAATGATGTTTTGAAAATAATAACAGGAAAAATATATGTCATTCCTAGATATAAGAGTTTTACCAAATGCGGAGGATATGAGTTCAGCAGTAGTTGGAAGTATATTCTGGATGCATCTGTTTGGTAAATGTGCGGGAGGGAAGTGAAGAACCACAGACTATCGGTTTTATCCTCGCGTCAATCAGGTATACTCCAGATCGATATTCGTGCAGTGATGTCTACCATCTGTCCTCTGGTTTTATGGAAAGTCGTACACGTAGCTCAAAGTGAGATTGTAAAGTTCAACTTGGTCGGCCCGAAACTTTACCATGTGGATCGAGTCTATTGAATTGCGGGGTGAATCTACTCTTTCGAAATATTGTGGGAGGAAATTGACCTATTAATGTCCCATCGAAAATACTTGGATCTCATTCCAATGACGCTCTCTTTCGACTTCCGTAAGTCTCGTTAATACAGACGGCTACATCTACTAAGGTCATCGTAAATCATTAGTGCATATTAAAGGAATAAATCTCAACCCATAATTTAAAGGAAACAGATAGAAATCAGTCGGGTGGTATCGTACTCTTTGAATGGGTTCATCTCCGAGGTTGCAATCTTATGGTCCAGACTAGTTCTCCTTACAAATGAAGAGTAATAAGGAAAATCTATTAAATGAGGAAAAGGCTTTGGGATCTTCTGATTAGGTGGTCAATACAAGCGTACAAAATCATCCTCATTCAATTCATCACTGTTTAGGTCTCTTTCATTGTCTTGATGCCTGCGAGTATTCACGAAGGCGGTTCTCGTTGCATATTTCTTCTCTTCTTACAGAAGATTGTTGTCTATCTTTCTTTACTTACAGTTCTTTCTTTCCTTTGTAGTTGTTTACTGTATATCATTAATTTTTGTTTTTGCATCCTATTTTGTAGGACTGGTTGCAATTTTGGATTTGTTTTTTTGTCTCATATTTAAATTTTATAATTCCAATATTAATATGAAGTAATATAGATCGTTAAGTCTCTAGTCAACTTGTCTTTGACTTGGTCTACCGGAAAGTATGGATCTGTTTGTGTGTCTTCGATCCATGATGCTTGACTGCTATCTCACCGATTCTTGTTCTCTGGTTGTTGACTTAGAATAACATAAGAGTTCATGTTGATAGGATGGGTTGACGTTCACAAAACTTTCTGAAAGTGAAAAACCTTTTCACTCTGGACTAGATACTTTCGAATCTTCTACTATTTTAATCCTTTCCGTAGCACGATTGTTTATTCTGATGTGTGATTGTTATAGCGTTATAGTGGTCATGGTGACGCTGCTCTATTGATTCCAAGGGTATTTTGTTTAAGATCTTGTTTTACAAGGTTGTCTTTATGGTACAGTTATAAGATTTATACAGTCATTATAGTATATTACAACGAACAGCCTCAATCGGTGAATCTTATATAAATTAGTGTTACAGATTAGAATAGGTTCAATCTAGTTGTATGGCTAAATGGAGCGAATTACAATCGAGAGCAAGCTATATATATATAGCATAGTAACATTGTTACATCTATTTTTAAGATGTTTTATTTCAAGACAATTAATAATTGAAATATAGAATTAATATATAAAATCATGATTATTTGATAGTTAAGAGAAGTATTAGTATGATTCACCCCAAGATCGAGGAAAAATGAGTTCAATGATAATTTTCTCTACTTTTAACAAATGTAAATATATTATTGTTTTTTAATGTTAAACATGGCTAAAAAGTACAAAATGTTTTAGTAACAGTTCAACGGAAGAATCATGTTCTCTATAACTAAGACGGATAAAATTCAGAACCATAATGATATTATCCTTTACATAGGATTATCTTAATTGAATGATTTTGGTATTTTGAAAGTTTACTCGTACCAGAGTAGTGATTGTTGAATTGTAATTTAATTAACTTAATCAAAACAAAAGATAATAAGAATAATATAATATTTTTACTTATCAAGAAAATTTATACAATAAAATTAATAGAAACAAATTAAATCAATTAATATTTTTAGTCAAAATAAATAATACATCCTAATTATATAGTTATATTGTAAATAATAAAAGGGGTACAATTGTATCAAATATATATATGGTTACATTCACTCCAAAGAAAGACATTAAAGGCCACTACGTAAGATTATGAGGGCATGGACTTGTCAAGTCTAACTACTAAAACCTGGATGAAAGTTTTGAATTTAGCTTAGAGATAAATGCTGATTATGTTTTTCTTCTTCTGAAATCTTTAAGCAATTGTTAAAAAGATGATATGTGTTTGGGACAATTATATGATGCATCACAAAATTAAAAATAATGATGAAGGTATACAGCTAAAGGTACTCTGCGTCAGGTTTTAGCCTTTCCGCCTAATAACTGTCTACAGATCTAGTCCGCATACTATGAGAGTGAACCCATTCATAATAGCGCGATAAAAAGTTTCAAAAGACTTTTAATCAAATACTAGGAGAGGAAAAGCTTCATGAAACTCTAGAGGAATAAAAAACAAAAATTGTAATCAACATGAACTGGTTATCAGAAAAAAAAAAAATAAAACTATATAATGAAAACATGTAAAGCCACTCAAAGAACACTAAATCTCTGAAATTAAAATCCATATAGAAGCGATAATGATTGGACGATAATACACCTTAAAAAAATTAATAGTTATATAATAAAGAGCTAAAATTATATATATATAATAGTAGCAAACCTGGTTCACTGATAATAGAAAGTACTTAACCTTTGGCTTAAGCATCTATGAAGGAATAGTGTTATATATACGTGTATTAGAGTAAGCATTCTAACGTATTATTATATAAATAAACCATCTATTAACAAGTATCTAATATTAGCAACTTATATAATTATAGAGCCTACTACCATACTAATTACTAAAGTATTGTAAATTTAAATAAACTATAAATAAAAGCCTTATATATCCTATCTAATTATCTAGATTAGTAATTAACTAATATTATACCTTATATAAGCCACTGTTACAATACAAGAAGATGATTAACATATTTATGATAGTGCCTACTCATGTCAGTATTATGTAATATATATGAATACCTTAACCTACTAAATCATTACAAAGATCGTATCTATAACTAATATTAAATAAGTATTATACAGCAGCCTACCTACCTATAACTTTACAGGAATGTAACTTAATAAGTTAAGCTCTTATATACCGCTAACTTCTAGCTGTAACTAAAGAACCTACCCATATAACCATTCAGATGTAACTATAGGGCTAACCACTCAGTGTAACTAAAAGCGCTACCACTAAGTGTTAAAGCTATAGATAGCTAAGCTAGTAGTAATATGATTATTTATATATAGTATATAATAGTATATATATATATATATTAATATATATAAAATATATAATAATTATATTAAATATAAATATAATTATATAGTAATATATATATTATATAGTAGTTATATGATATATATTTTATATAATATATAAGATATATAATATATATATATATAAATATATAATACAATATATCGATTATTACAGTATATATAATTATTTATATATTTATATAGATAGTAAATATAGCCATCATATATTATAGATATATAATATTAATATATATATAAGATTATATGTAATATATTAGTATATAATATATATAGTAGGTATATATAGTAATGTATAGTATAGCTACCTCATATATATAGGTAGATATTAGGTACGTAATGTAGTAATTATATAAGTATATATACTATATACTATATATATATTTATATATATATATATATAATAATATATATTGATATATTATATATATAATATATTATATATATATATTATATATATATATAATATATATAAATATAAGGTATATATTAATATATATATATATATTAATATATATATTATTTATATATATATATATTAATAATATACTATATATCTATATATAATTATATATATATATATATTATATATATAGCTATATACGTATACCTAATATTAAAATAGTAAGGTATTTCCAACCTGGGAAAAGGTTTATCCCCATAATTTTTAACGGGGGAAAGGGAAATGTTCCTGGTTGAGTCCATAATAGGGGTATTCAGTTTATGAGATTGTGATGGATTGTGCAGATGCAAGAAATAATTCCTACTCTAATTGTTTCCTGTATAGACTCTGTTTTCCAAGTCAACTGGCAGAGTTGCTTCGTCAAGTATCAAAACTTTAGTTTTTCTGGGAGGAGAGCACGAGCCAAGGGCAATCAGTGTGCGCTGCCACACTTAAAATAAATGAATATTTTAGTGACTCAATTAAAAGGCCTAAAGATCTTAAAATGTGCATTGGTAGCACCTATTATTATTATTTGATATTATTATTAATTATTATTATTATATTATGAATTTAGAAAGCATAGAATCCAGATGATATCAAATGAAAAGATTATTCCTTCTTTTTTTAACCCTAAGTCTAGTTTAATAAATACCTGCGCGTACGGAGTCGTATTTTGCATACGCGCAAAAGTACGGTGTGGGCAAAATTTGCCCACACTATATTTTACGGTGATTTATTAAGTTAATCGATACACATACCAATGTGGCTAAATAAGAGTAACTATTAACTATTCGTTGGTTCTTACAATCGCAGTACGTACAATGCGAATAAAATATATTACTTTTGATAAGGTTTTAAAGGATCTGCCAATTCCGGAGTAAAAATCTGGACTACTGAGTTGAATCTTGTACTATTATCCAACTTGACACTTTTTGATATTTCATCGTTTCCTTTGCCAGGAACAAAATCCAATACCTTTTGACTAACTATAGTTATTATTTTATTACAACTCTACCAATAACGGTAACGCCGCGTACGGTGTGGGCAAATTTTGCCCACATTCTAGTATATCCCGAATAACTTCATTAGTTTTACATATTTTTTTACACAAATTTAAGAGGTCTTTTTTCAACATTTTATTGAGGAATACCTGGAAGGAAAAAAAATTGAACCAAAAAAAAATTTGAAAATTTTCAAAAAAAAAAAAAAAGTGTGGGCAAAATTTGCCCACACCGTACGAGCGAGGGTTAAATGAACTGTTACAATCAAAACTGCTTTGGTGACCCAATTTTGTATCGAAGTCAGTAGTTGAAATCAGAGTAAATATTCTTAGGACACTTAAATATTTCTGGCAAATTCTACAAGCTGACAAATTTATGAGTATTTAGACTCCTTTTTCTAGAAAGTACGTGATTTATTTTTAATATTTCAATTTTTTTTTGCATGGATTTAAATTAAAAAAAAAAAACTAATAAAAATTTGAAAATGCTTCAGAATATATTGACTAATTTTCTTTCTTTTTTATATTTTACTTACTTTAATTACTAATATAATCCGAATTTATTTATCAAAAAAAGACAATTATCCCTATTCAAGAAACTTACAGAATATGCTTTAAATATATCCTAAACAATAAAAAAGTGTAATAAAAAAGTCGAGAAAAATCTTAAATACAAGGTGCACGAACATTTATCTACGAGGGCGGAGGCCCTCGTCCCCAACCCGTGAGTGGTTGAGAAATAAAATATTTCTTCAACAATAAAAAGGAAGCATCTGGAAATAAGATTTAATTTTATATGTTATAAATATCAAATTATAATTCATAACATTTCTCAGGAACATTTCTCGATTTTTTTTTTTTTACATTTTCCTTCTTTACGGCTCATTTCAAACCGTTTCATACAAAAATTTCATGAAAATCGGGAAGTGGTTAACTTTGATAAGGTTATACATTGACAAATGTTATAAACATAAAATATGAAAACAACTTTTTTTTCCTTTTTGTTTGAAATACTTTTTCCTTTATTACAGTTCATTTCAAACATTTATAAAAGTTTAATGAAAATCTGGATAGGGGGTTTATTTTACATAAGGCCTTTTGTTTAATTTAATTCCAAATGTTTTACTTCAACATCAAATAATAAAAAAATTACCCAAGAGTTACTGACATATTGGAAAATATTCCGAGACCAAAATAAATTGCGAACAAACATTTTAATATATATTATCAACATCACTACCTATAAAAATAGAGTAATTAGAATATTTTGCAAATTCATTTCCTGCTTTCATCAACAAAAAATAATTTTAACAAAAATATAGACATTTTTAACATATATTAGGAAACATAGTTTGTGGTTCAAGCAAGGAAAATTAATGTGATTTTCAATTTTCAATAAGCCACAGGCTTTCCATTTGTGTTCTTTGTACATTTTTTTTTTCAGCAGAAGTTTCATGTTCTTTTATGTTACCTTCATATTGGCAGCATGAGCTATTGGCTAGTTCAAATTATTTAGGCATCAGCTGAATATTATCGCTCTAACACTGATTATTATAGGTATTAGTATAATAATATATAAATATAATATATATATATATAATATATATATTAATATATATATATAATATATATATAATAATATTTAATAATTATAATTACTAATATTATATTATATTAATATATAATATATATATATTATATATAATATATAATGATAATATTAATAAATATTAATAATATATTAATAATAATATAATTATTAATATATACTATATATATATAATAATATATATATATATATATATATATAATATAGATTATATATAATAAATATATATATATTATATATATTAATATTATAATATATATATATATATATATAAATATATAATATATATTATAAATATATAGGTACCTATTATAATATTAATATTTAACTTATATTAAAATTTAAAATTCTTGATTAACTTAAAAATTAAATATTATATTATTACCTAATCACTATTATCACCAGTATAAAGGAGGAGAGGCTGCCGAGCATAAAACCACTGAAACAGTAAGAAGTAATATGAAGGAAATGACTGAGTTAAGTAGTACTTCACTGAAATTTATAAGGTGAGCCATAACCCTTTATAGACTCACTCTAATAATATATGGAGGGAGTATTTTCCCCTCACGTATATAACACCCTTATTATAATATACCTCTAGTGAGACGAAATTCGCGGCATCTAACTATAGTAAAAATAAAGTCAATATAATAATCATTCCCTTCAACGAGACAGCGACGTATATATATATATGAACCCTCACTAGAGTGGGAGTTCTCTAGTTCTAAATGAACAAGTCAAAACAAAGCTTGGTCGAAGCCAGCAACATTACCCCCAATCATCCTTGTTACTTAGAAGGTAGTTAACATACCTATAGAGATAATGACGTTTTATTCGTTAAATGATTAGATGAGAACTATGCTTGAGAATACTAAGAGGTATATAAGACAAAATAGTACATGTTATCAAATAATACAATCTTAGGGCGTGTAGGTGTAGAATAAAAAATTGAAATTAAAAAATACCAGTTATAAATATAAAATATATAATAGTTATCCTAATTTATCCCACTGTATTAAATTAATATAGGGTTTAGGCCACATATTATATGAGTAGTGGTAGATATAGTACATAAAATAGATTGATAAATGTTATGTAGGATATTGAACTATTAGATAGGTTTGTGTGGTTGTGAAGAAAGAGGTTACTAGAAGGAGCAGTAAATAGGTACCATCAATTACTATACTTCTAGTCGTGGGATAAGTTGCCTTATATTAATAGTATAACAATCTATATTTACAATAAAGTTGCTCTAATTAAAGTAATTTATTATGATCTTAAGTTAATAACTTAAGTTATATATAATTTATTTATAATTTAAATTAATATCATATATAATATATCGATAATGATTCCTTAATTATTAATCATATATATACTATAATACACAATAGGACAAAGAATAAAATCTACAATATTATATTATAATTATATTAATTAATATAAATATATAAAGTAATTAGAATAATAGAAAAATAATAAAAATATTATTTAAATATTATTCAGTTAAGTATATGAATTTAAGATTAAATATTTAAATACTAAATATATAACTATTATATACAATAACCAACTTGTAATTTGATAAATGAAGATACCGTATTATAATTATAAAGATTAGATAATAAATATAATAAAATATAGTTACTAAACATAGTGTATTCTACTAATATACAAGAATTTTTATTCATAAAATCAATAATAATATAATGATATATATATAAAAAAATAAGAATTACTAATGATAATAAGGTCTGTTAAAAATGTATTTTTAATGTTTTCGTTAAAATCATGGTGCAAATCCTACACGCTCATAGATATTTATTAGAAAAATAAATTAACTCTTTAACAATTTCTTATACTATTTATATCTTAACACATCACGCTATACTCAAGAAATCACGTAAAAAAAACACTAAAGAAATTTCTTTAATAAAAAAAAATGGTTATGTTTTACTATAACTATTAAAATGATCACCAAAAATTCATTTATAGTGTAGAACATTATGATACAATACACAAGTTATAGAAAACACCACTATGAGTAGTACTATTCAAGCTCAGAACAATAAACAATCTACAAAAGTTTGAAAATATAAATACTTTTTAACAAGAATTTTATATTTTAGTATAAATTAGTATAATTATCTAAGTAAAAGTAGATAAACGTGATAAAATATACAAACATTTAACGTATACATACTGAGTAATAATACAAAATTTTAAGATTAGTACAATGAACTACAATTAATTAACCATAGGCAATTATTAAGGAAAACTAGAGAAATATATTACTGCGGGAAATATAGTAGATGAAATGACTATTAGCCGACAAAGTCGTCTCATAAGATACCACTTAACTAAGGATATTTAGCTACGGCTCAGCAACATTATATATATATATATTAGGGAGGTACCGACGACAACAATGGAAACCTCTGGCTGAAAACACGACTTTATTGGAATTCGGAGTATCGGCGAGTGCTGCGAGCATTTTGAGGCGGTCTTAGATAGAGTGAGAGAGGAAGATACTTATGGATTAGTGGAGTCGGTGCTGAGAGATGAGAGATCGGCATATACTAGCACCAAAATTTGACGAATATAGATTGACCACGTAGAGCCACGGAAACCGAGCTAACCATAACAATCGAGACATCCTCACACACGTACCATCATCAACTAGCAGTGCCACCGACGGCGAACTAAGTAAAACTCCCACTTACGAGATAGAGGCAAGAGTCAGATGAGAATAAATCAAAAAGGAATCTTTTAGATACCCACTAAATGGAATCCTCATAAATCTCGAAAGGTGCAGGGTTGACCTGGAAATACACAACTGAAGGGGTAATTTCCTAAGCGTCCAGTACGTAATGCCGTCTCTTTAGGTTGAGGCGCCACAGTTGTGAACGGACTCGGGAACCATTGATTAGACACAATACTCGGAGGAGTGACATCACGAAGAAAAAGTAAGACGTCTTGCTGAATACTTGGAAAAAAACTTAGTGATAATCGATATTATAACGAAGTAGAGACGGGTAACCCCTATCTCTAGAAAGTATCATGCTGAGGGGCAGTAGCGAATATGTCCAGAGTTAAATTGAGGCACAGAAGGGAAACCACCTGGAGAAGAGAAAACACAAGATCCAATGTAACGGATCTCACATGTTCTGATTTCCAAAAAGAATAGGTTAATCTAGCGATAGAGAAGACAGTTGCCTGCGCCACCTGTTCGTTAAAAGATAATTCTGTAAAACCAATGACTCAAAGAATTATGGTATAGGTGAGACCGTCGGGCAACTGGAAAGGGCCTCGTATTGGTGAAAAAGGCGTTTGACTGATAAAGGCTTTTTTATATGATCGACAAATACAAGAGAAAAACTATAAATATAAAGGTTAAAGATATAGTGAATAAGAAATTAAATGTTCTGTGAGTAACGATCGGAGTAGGTTTCATGAAGGAATCGCTATCTACTGTAAGAACCAAAAGTGTCAATAACCTGCAAGTCTAAGAACTATAGAACGGAAGGTAAGAGTCCATAACACCCTCTTACAGAAGTGGATGTGAGGTCTTGTTTAAGGTGTATTATCGAACAATACCTAAAAGAATAATAGCAAAAGAATCGACATTTTCTCACGAAATGGCGTTCTCCATGTCACATCATATGTGATAAGACATTTACGAACCTGAATTATGTAATAGATCGAAGCGTAAGAAATCCGCGTTTCGGAGACAGGAATGTAACTGGTGTGCGAACCGTAAGAGCCTAAATCAAAAGGTGTTTTCGTGAGAGAAAAAGACACTACTATAAACGTTAATAGTCCACATAACACTTGTATGAGTAATAACATTATATTATATTCGAGTATCCAAGACGATCATATATAAACTAATATAATCATATATCAATATTACAAAATACAATTATTAATAATATTAATATAATACATTATATTTTATTGTTAACGATAAGTATAATAATAAATTATATGGAAATTATATATTATACCCAATGTGAATGGTATAATTACGTTTGTATGTTAAATTACACGATATAAATAAGTAATGTATTGCTTTAAAATCCTATAACCTTCACATCTCACAGAGAGCGGAGATGAGAGATTACCCTTCTCGGATCTATCAACCAAACACTCATATACACCTTACTCCTTTATCTACTTTAAACTTTCAAACCACTCTCCTCATACACCCTCAAAATTCTCTATCCAATACTCTCAACTCTCTCAGATTCACCACGCACAAAACCAAATCAATCTGCATATAATAGGTAGGGTACCGCCTTCACTCTCTCCATTCTCCATTCATTCTAAGACACCTATCTCTGCTGCCACCGCTTAACCTTATTCTTTTCATAACCCCATCCATAACAAATTGAAAGTAACCAATGAGACATAACACATTCCTCCTACTCAGCTATTAATACTATTACCTCAACGCTCTGACCACCATCCTAACTACCCTACCCCTTCAACTATCCCTACCGATACTACTTATTAGATTCCATGTCAGCAATCACTATCACCACAAACACTCAATATATCAAGAACAAGCTGCCATAGAGCCCCCTATTAATCTCTAACTCATATGAGCCGTCACCTGTTAGTATAATTCCCACAAATAGAAGAGAAATATAGCATAATGCTCTCCTCCCTACATAATATTTTCTCAATCATTTGGTTTCAATGTAAAGATCTGATCCAAACATCCTCTACTATCCCTTCCAATACTTTATAAGCAAAGTTTATATATAATATATTTTGGCCTATTATATTTAAACTATATGCGTGTTTTATATATATATTAAAAATAATATTTTAATTGATCTCATCTCACATACCTTACTTATTATTATATATCTGATCTGGATTGTTTCAGTTTTTATTAAACTAATTATATATACTAGCGAAAGCTAATCTGAGTTTTATTTACAGTATTCATCATATGTTAGAATCACCATAACGTAATAATGTTAGGAATTTATATATTTTTAAATGTATTCATTACTTTTATGAGTTGATTGTCTTCATCTATTATAAACGGATCGAATAGTTTCACAAGCGCATATATACATTAGGAATAAACTATGGGGTTTTGTTGAGGGAGAGGTGTAGTTATGTTTGGATTTGTGGGTCTTGGGAGCAAGATAATCTAATCCCACGATTGCACGCGATACTATAGTTATAATTTTACGTTTATATTATAATTTCTTAATTAATATATAATATATTAAAAAAAGGATGTTTTAATAAAATTTTAGAACGATATATCTATATATTTAATTGAAAATGATACAGTTCATAATTACTTGAAAAATAGTATTTTAATGGTAGTCATAAAATATTGTTAAGTATTAAGGAGGTGAAATAGAAGTCGATATTCATAAGTTATAGATTATATAACCTTTATCGTAAAAAAATTGAAACGAGACACCTACTCTATATCATCTAAATTTTTCTAATATACCTCTTTTTATATATAATTATTATAATATATTAATTATCATATAAAAAATTAAATATACATAGAAATATATATATATAAGCTTTATTTACATATTGTATATAAAGGAGAGAACTCATGCAACAGCGAATGTGATCACACCTGTGTCATTTTCTAATTTAATCTCTTCTTTCAGACCTTATCACATCAAAGTAACAATCTTGCGTTAGAATATATGCACAATCACGAGGGACGACGTTTTTTGATTGTTAACTTTCACTTGATGTACTGAAAGAAAGTTAAAGCGACTTAATTGCAAGATAAGGTCTCAAATTTGATTCATCCTAAAAATGCCAATAATAGGCATAAGAGTAATAAAGTTCTTTGCACAAAATAATTTAATGTTATTTTAATGTTTTTTTTTGTTTGTATTATTATGTATAAAAATATAAAAATATATTAAAAGGTAATACTAGAGATAGATTTATGTATACATATAATAGGAGATAAACTTCAGTTTAACTATATATCTATTATATTTTCTTTCTATGTAGTGTATCTATAAATTATATTGTGAACAATAATTGGACAGAGATGAAGAGTAGATGAGGTTTTGTCTCTTCAATATGCCTTTTTGGGATGATGGAAAGAGAGTAAATTGTTCTTAACACTGTTCTTTATAACTAAACTATATGCTACAATAACCATTATAATATGTGTAATAATTTCCACATGGGAACCCCCAGTGTTCGGGAATCTATCCAGCCACAAAAATCAAAGCTCAAACAAAAACTAAAATAATTAATGATGTCTATCAAAAAAACCTGTGTCTAAAGCAAAGTGTTGAAATGTTTTGGCAATATTCAAATGATAGATAGTCAGCGACTCTTTAGATAGTTGAAAATTTACTAACCGTACGAGAGAGTAGGCATAGTTTTCAACCTTAATTTGTAATATAATGATATTCTTTTATAGTTAGTCTGAGATTCCTAGGAACCTTCATTTAATCGTTGAGAGTTATAAACATATAGGTGTATAGCCTGAATTATAAAGTACAAAAGTTAAAAATGTATACGAATACAAGCACACAAGTGAGATTTTGAACTGTCAATCACTATAATTCCTAAATTAAGTGCACAGATAATATATACACACAATAGGGTCTCAGACCAAAATTTTTATACTCTCTGATCATGTATATTATAAAAGGAAATAGAGAACATACTCTTTTTATCGGAGTGTAAATTAGGAATTGTTACTACATACTTAACAAACAAGATTACTGTGAATAAGGATTTTTTTTATCACAAGTTTCTGAGATATGAACAGCCTTGAAGATGTATGAACTTTAACACGATTCGATCACTTCTCATCAAGATGCTAAACTTGCCATTCAATTTATTTTAAAAAATTGTTTTGGAAGAAACGAATTGAAGAGATGGCAGCAGCTAAAGAATGGGAAGAGTGAAGTTTATATCTATTTCAATAAGTTTTATCTCACATTGTAGTCCAAACTATATATTATATATAATAATATATATAATATATTTATTATATATAATAATACTAGTATATATAAGAAAATATATTATAATATATATATTTCAAGTTCAGAAAAAAAAAGAAGTAGGTATATAAAAAAAATACTAATAAATATTATAAATATATAATACAGTATATTAAGGAAACTTTTTAATATATAATATATAATCGAATAAACTATATTATATATAATAAAATACCCTTTAGGTTAAATAAATATATATATAATCATAATATAAATATGAAATTATTGGATTACATTTTGAAGACAAAATTTTATACGATTAGAATAGACGCTTTCGGATTGTATGAGAGAATTAAGTAACGTTGTATAATATAAAATATAATAATATATGGAATAATAGATTTATTATCTAAAAGCTATATCTTGAGAATAAGTGGATGTTAAAACTGAGATATACTATTATATAATAGTACCTAATCTATTATTTATAATCGAGATACACAACGAAATATATATCACATCAAACATACTACATGATAATAGAATGATACGCTACTAAACATAAGTATATATACTATAACACCGAGACTAAAAAATATTATATCACCACATATATATACAACATTAATTAAAAGAGAGGTCGGTAAAGCTGGGGACCTCACCTTCTTTGCGACTGAGCCAGGAATATATTCTTCCTAGCGATTTCTGGGTTCGCAGTGCATGCATACCCCACCTTACCAGCCCAGTCATTTAGAGGAGAGAAGAGTAGGATATAAATAGAGTAGACATGTTTTCTTGTATTACTCTACTAATATAATCATGATATATAATAAAGAAATAATAAAATATATAGTAATTTATTTAACTAATAATATTAGTAAAAATTATTTGTTTATGTGTCAATATGTCATATATTGAGAAATGAAATTCGTTATTGCATGTTATATATATATCTTCTTATAAATTTTCTTATAGTAAATACCTATAAATAATTATATTAGATAATAAATATCCATCTTGTTCTTCTATACTTACCTTTTTTTCACCAAAGACTATAGCAGCAAGGTCGTGACCAAGAAATCGAAAAGAAAAGCAGTACTAGAAGAATATGAGAAAAAGTCCGAAAAGAAAAGCCCATGCCTATACCGAGAGCCCTACTCTGTATCCATCTAATTCACATAATTAACTTTTGATCGAGCACGTCTAGAAAATCCACCCTAGAGCTTCACCGAACCTTTTAAATCGGACGAGACGGTTACATGGTAAATCGTCAGTGCGAACAAGGGATTACAGCCTCTCATTGCCCCAGGTGAGTCCACAACTATCCCACCAGTCACAATAAAACCGCATTCCTCCTATTAAAGCACTTATCTCGCCTCGCCAACGCTATCAATATGCTCCTCCTTCTCAATACTAACACACGTTTAACCTAGACTCAACTCCACTTTTCTTTGTCTCTCTCCAGCCGGCGTTCGCACAATAACAACACTTACGCACCACTTATTTAATCATCTCGCGTATCCAATCTCAGTACTATTCATTCATATTATACTTTTCTCAACATTGTTTGAGTACTAAACCATCCTCAACATCTTTCATTTATGTCCTCAGTTTCGTTTATCAACCCTTTCTTCCACACACAATCCCTCTAATACGCTGATTCATTAATCATATCAATTCTTCTACGACCATACGTACTCACTACTAAGAGTGTTCTATTTAATCTGAAACCATTGAACTTAGATCTATCACTTCTATTCCAGACCATAGTCTCAATACTTTACACTATACAATAACACAGGGTAACAACATGACACACAATGTTAAGATCCTAGGCACTATAACAAGACTTTACACGTCCACTTATTAAACAATTTCACACTTATTGATTTTAATCTTGCCCAGCCACCTTCCTGCCATTGCCACAACTTCCTACACCTCTGCATGCATCCGTTTCCTTCTCATTGCCAACATATACACCAAGATTTAAACTCAGACACGTGTTCCAGCTGCTCACCATCTACTAATTCACACTGAGGACTGTCCCGCAACTCCACGAACCAGTATAACCTACCCTTTATCTCACGTTTACATTTCAAACCCCTTCCTTTTGCCACACTGCCAAAGCTCTCTACCTAATCCTCTCAAACTCTCTCAAGGATTCGCCACATAAAACCAATCATCCCGCATATAATGGTAGGGCACCCTCCACTCATTCTCCATCATTATCATTTAACACCATTTCCTGCCACCCCCACACCCTAATTCTTCATAACCCCATCCATAGGAACAAATTGAATATAACCAAGGAGACATTAACACAACCCTGCCTCACTCCGCTATTAATACTAACCCAATCACGTTCGACAACATTATTCTCATACATACATACATACTTACGTACTTTTGATTCCATTTCAGAAGCCTACCACCAACACCATATTTCACGAACACCTGCCATAGAGTTCCCTATTAACCTATCATACGCCTGTTGCAAATCCATAAAACCTAAAGTAATCTTATTCTTCTTCTCCTTATTTTCTCAATCATTTGTTTCAATGTAAATGATTTGATCCACATATCCCACCAACTCCTACGCACCTGTTCTCACCAATCGTCCTTGCAGTCACTCGACCACTCTTTCTGCAAAATACCGAGGATAATATCTTCACCCTATACACTCAATAAAACGTAACTTCCCCCTATAATTTCTAACAGTTCCCCTTATCTCCCTACCCTTATGTAAGGGCACTATCACTGCTCTCCTCCATAAAACGCTTTAATTACAACAACTTCAGGTTCACGACTTTCTGTGAAAGTCAGGGAAAGAAAAACTTGTCAGGGAAGTCAGGGAAAGTTTTAAGAATATGCTGAAAGTCAGGAAAAATTCCAAAAAAGTCAGGAAAATTTAAAATTTCAAAACATATGAAGAATGATCCATGGACAATGTTACATATTTTTTGATATACTTTTTTGTCCTTACTGTGGAATTGGTGGAAATAAGAGATGTATTGATAAATGAATGAAAAGATGGGCGGAGGAATGACATCCATAATATCTTACTTCGATCCCGTTTCTTTCCTATTGTTTAAGGTTCACTATTACTACTATCTTCCTATCTGTTTGTAGAGTTGTTCCAAAGTTCATCTTCCGAGTAAAGGTGATGTATATGGATGTTTAGACTGTAATGACTTATGACTTAACTCTGTTTATATGTTTTTGCTTTGTTAGGGAATAAACTTTTTTTGAGGTTTTGACGAATAGATTTTTGGATTTTTGGTGGCATTGAAGTGAATTTTTATTTATTTTATAAAATGACTTCAAAACAAAAAAAAATTAACTTTAAACGACCAGTGGTTGACGTCAAACTGAACCCATGGTCTATTCCTGCTCACAGATTTACAATGTCTCGTATCAATTAATAGATTTCTTTAATCAAGAAAATAGCCGGCTACAACCAACAACTAAGCTTTTTGGCATAGATTACCATGACAAACTTGAAATGCCAGACTGTGCAAATCAAAATTACAGAAAAGATATTAGAAAGTCCTCTGAAGTACAAAGCCTGTCCAAGGCTCTCATCATTGGATCCTAGTATAATTTAAAACAATCGGCATTGGGAATCAAAAGAATTTGTATTTATTGCTAGAGCAATTGTATCCCAATAACGCGATCACAATTCCTGTGTGCTGGAGAAACAAAAAGCAAATATGCACTTTTGCAGTGATACGCTCATTCTACCTGAATTAATTCAAAATATATTTGGGATGGTGATTGGCCTCTAGAAGATCTGTGAGTTTTTTCTTCTTTAGTAACTGGAATCAATGTTATGTCGGAAATTTGACAAATTTAATTAGGACTGTATATTTCGCATGGAAAAGACGATCATTAAGGAGGTTTTCCTGTAAATAAAGCAATTTTAGTGGAATCTGAAAGAAGAGTCTGAATTTGCTCAAAAAAACAGGCACAATTGCTATAAGATGCTCATGAATAGTATCATAAAGTTCTATCACATCAATAAAATGTTGACAAATGTAAGAGCTGCCTATACGAGAAATGAAGAACATCTTAAAGAGTCAAAACAGAAAGAAAAAGAAGAAAAGTACAAAAGGTTGAAAAAAAGAATATTATCCATACAGATCAAAAATTGAAGAGCAGAGAAAGATTTTAAAACTGAAAGCTTTAACAGAAGAAGCCGCTATAAAATTTCAAAAATTCAAAAGCTTGAGAAGAAAAAGTTACATCTAGATCTTCCATTTAGAAACTTTGTGATCACAGTTGAACGCTATTCACTCTAGGTATTATGTAAGCTTTAATTTGTTTTCTTTTTGTATAAATAAAACTGGTTTATTTTTGGAAAAAATATAAAAGAGTGCGTTTTGGACGCTATGGGTAAGGTATAGGCTATTACTAAAAAAAAAAAATTTTTAAAAATTATCCAAAATGAACAATTTCTAAATTAAATTTTCAATAATTTAATTGAGAACTGAGTAAAATAGCTGCATATATGATCATAGATATTTATACACCGAAAAACTAACGAACAACGCGGTCAAGGAAAATCAGGGAAATCAAATTAAAAATTTCAGTGTGAACCCTGAACTTCCAAATCCAATCAATCACCATCTCGCCTCCTTTCTGATCATTTACCTAATTTCATCTATACCTGCCAGTACCTTCTTCAAACTCCTCACTCTAATCCCCATTACCGTCCTCCTTGCTAATAACTCCCCAAATACCTATTGCTCTTGCATCCATCAAACCCACATACATTCACCTCTTCATTTCATTACTGTAATATTATGCAGATTTTTCGAAAATGTTCTTTTCCACACTCCCCTCACATCCATTCAGAAGTTACAAACAGCAGACCCATCCCTAATTCATTATCTAACAGGTTCCTCTATTCAGATTCTTAACCTTTCGCGCTTATTCCAGAAGAGCTTCCTATTCCCTCTTGTATCCCCATTCATCCTCCTTCCAAACTGTTCATTGCCTCTTCCTTTTCTCCTGCGTAATGCACCTTTTAGTAATTACTTTTTTTCCCTCCTATATAATTAAAAGCATTCTTCTTTTTACATTTAAATACATATATATATATTATTATATATATATATATATATATATTATATAATATACATATATATATGATATATATAATATATATATATTAAAATATATATAGTATATATATATATATATCAGGAAGGCGACTCCGCACTCGGCTACCGTTGCTCACACGATTAACATTATGAAACGATCTATTTTTGCAATTTTCATTTATGTTAAAATTCTCTTATTTTTTGCTAAAGTTGGTCAAATAATAAAAATGTCAAATAAATGAAATTAAAACGAAAAGTAAGATAACCGCTATTAAAACTAACGCTTAACCCTAAAAATGGCGCAGTTCATGCCATATCGATGGCGGACAGCATCTGTGAATTTAGATTGATTTTAAATGTTAAAGTACATTGTGAGTTTATGCATCTAAGCTTATAAAAAGGAAAACGGTTTAGAAAGGAAGACTTATTTTAATATATATATATATATATATATATATAATATAGATATAATATAGTATGGTTTTAGTTTGATATATATATTATATATATGATATATATAATTAATATATATATATTATATTTTATATATTATATATATATATATATTAATATAATATAGTATATAAATAATATATGCTGACCCCCGCCCATCGTTCAACTATATTCTCTGCTCATACTAATACTTTCCTCAGTGTTGGAAGCACGCACATGTCAAATTCCGATAAATACTAAGAAGCGCTCTGATCCTTCTAATATCGCCCTATAGCTTTTCACTTGTATCAATGACTCATATTTGCATCCACTCCAACTCTCATTCTTAGATCATCTGTAGTCCTCATTCCCTTCTGTTCCGATCGCCAGTAGCCGCTTTCGCGCTCGAGGTCCTACTGGCGATATACGTTTCCTATCTAAACGATTATGGTTTCAGTCTCCAGGACTACGGGAGACTTGTGTGTGGCGCTTTGACATAAATTCCAAGGCAGTGAACGGTATGGCATTGCTCGACTGCTCTCCAAGCTCCCCTCCTTGGGTTCCTCCTTCTCTTTTCTTACTTATGTCTAGTTTTCCTTTAAAAATCGCTCAAATATCGGCTGTTGTTGATGGGGCGACTTTTCTTCTTTTTTCTTCAATAGTGGTGTTCCTGCAGGGTTCTCGTTCTTATCTCCTACTTTAATCCTACTTTTCATTAATGATTTCCTCAGCTGCTCTAACTCTATTCCATCGTATGCCGATGACTCGACCCTTCATGCTTCAACTCATCTAATTCTGCTCCCTCTTTTTACTTCTAGAATTGCCTCTTCTCTAATCTTTCCCTGATTCTATTCGTCGGCTGACGCTGGATAGAATCCCCGGTGGAGTCGTCTCAACCTCTTGTGAAATTCAACTTCTTTAAAAACCCAACTCTAAAATCTCCCTCTTTAAAGAACAACACCTTCTAACTTCCTATCTCTACTGATGGTTCTCTCGTCAATGTAATGTCCTTTGCTTATTCGATAATCTGAATAATCTCTTGGAAATCCTCACATTACAACGGGTTGCTTAGGGGCGCCTCAAAGAAACTGGTAGTTCTGTTTAGGCTTCGAGATTTTTTTTTCTTTCTCAGTTACTCCAGCTATACAAGGCCTCATCGCCCCTTGTAGGAGTACTTGTTCTCATATTGGGGGGGCTCTGTTTCAACCCGCTTTTGGAAGTAGGTCGAGTCAAAGCAAAGGCTATATAAACTGTTACTGCATCTTTCCAATCACTTGACCTCTACTGCGCTCGATGGTTGGTGCTTTATCTCTTTTCCATAGGTACGGCAGCGACATTGGTGCTCGAGGGAACCTCCACTCGCGTAACCACCACCTTTACGACGCCCTCGTAGCAACAGGGGTGCTGTGTCTGAGTTTTGGTTGACTATTGATGAACTCAGGCTTGTTCGCTGCGTGTGTTTCCTTCTTTCCTGCCGCCTTCTGTTCTGTAGACTTCTCTTCCAATCTTCTTGTTTCTGCGAATTAATCCTTCACTTTAAAGCCTGGCTGTGCTCATCTGCGTAGTTCGCGTTAGTTGATTTTTCTGAGGCGTGCAACACCTCCCTCCTTGAATCCTCCTCTGCCCTTGAGTGGTGGTGACAACTGTAAATATATATATATATATATATATAATAAATATATATTAATATATATATTATATAAATTATATATATATATATAAATATAATATATATATATATATATAGTATAATAAAATATATATATATATATACTATATATAAAATATATATTATATATAGTAATATATTACTATATATATATATCTATATATATATATATATATATATATATATTTTAATATATATTATATAGAAGAGAGAGAGAGAGAGAAAGAGAGAAGAGAGAGAGAGAGAGAGAGATGAGAGAGAAAGAAGAGGAGAGAGAAGGAGTAAGAGAGAGAGAGAGAGAGAGAGAGAGACGAAGAGAGAGAGAAGAGAGAGAGAGAGCCAGTAGTCAACAAGTATCTGGAGTCGCCACTGATAATATATCTAATATATATAACATATATATAATATATAATAATTATATATATATATATAGATATATTATATAATATAATATTAATTATATATATACTATAATATATAATATATATTAGTATATCTTAACAGCATTAGACGGAATACTTCCCCAAGACTTTGGGTAATTGAATAATTGAATAACCAAGGAGACATAACACAACCCTGCCTCACTCCACTGATTAATACTAAAACAAGATCACTTTTGAAACAACCATTTATTCTTACAGTCACCCATCAACTATCGTCATACATACTTCTGATTCCATTTACGAACCTACCACCAACACCGATAGATTACACTAACACTGCCAATAGAGCTTCTCCATTAAACCTGTCATAATACGCCTGTTGCCAAATCCATAAAACCTAAACTACACATTCTTCTTCTTTCTCATTCTCATTTTCTCAATCGTTTGCTTCAATGTAAAAAAAGATTTGATCCACACATCCTCTACCATTCCTAAACGCACCTTGTTCTTCACCAACAATTCAGTCCTTCGAGTCCACTGACGCACTCTTTCACACCAATAATACGCAGCATACTATCTTCACACATACACGTCAATAAACTAATCCCTAATAATTCCTACAGTTCCTTTATCTCCCTTACCCTTATTAGAGGGTACTATTACTGCTCTCCTCCAATCCTCGAACATAAAACCCTTCATAATCGCTTATCTACACAACTTCCAGATCCCAAGCAATCACCACCTCGCCTCCGTTCTTGATCAATTTCACCAACCAGCACTTTCATCTATACCTGCAGATTACCATTGCTGTCAACGTTTCTCACTACTACTAGTTACCTCCTCCTTGCCTATTAAACAGATCCCCAAAATACATATTTCCTTCTTGCACCATCAAACCCACACAGCATTCACTATCAACCCTCTTCATTACGCGGCAAAATATTTACAGGATTTCGAAATGGTCTTCCACACACTCCCATCCACCCATTTCACAGTTATAAAAGCACCAATCCCTACTCATTATCGCAGCAGTCCCTTTTATTCTCATTCCTTAACCTTTCGCGCTGCCTTCCAGAAGAAGCTCCCTATTCTTGTATGTCCTGCACGTGCATGCCCTCCTTCCAAACTGTCATTTACTACTTGTCTCCTACGTATACACCTTTTAGTATTGTCTTTTTTCCTCCTATATAAACCAGAGCAATCTTTCCTTTTGAAAACTTCTACATTTGCTTTTAGTACATTTAAAATACCTTCTTTTTTAACTTTTAACTGCTTCTTCATTCACCTCTTCATTCCACCACTCACGTTAACATTCTTACTTCCTACCTTTAATAGGCACACACACACCTTCTTTACAACTGCTAAACAATGTGCTTCCTTTATATTTTGCCCCGCAGATTTTTCAGTTTCAACCTTGTTCACAACTGTCACTTTGTTACTTAACTTCTTAACTGCTAAGTTTACCTAGACTTCCTTCCGTATCACCTTCCTCTCCATCCAATCCCACACTAACCTTAATTTAACATAGAACAACATAATGATCCTATATTCCCATGCCTGAAACCCCTCACTGATTTAATATCCAACAACATGTACTTCAAAACACTCTACATCTTCAACAACACAACAATCAATCATACTTTTCACTTCGATACACTCTCTACCTACACCAAACTCTAGTATACTTATGGAGTTATGTGACCCAAAGAAAGTATTACTACATCCACTCAACAAAAACTTCGTCAAATAAAGCAGCTTGTAAAATCTTTGAAGAAGAATGGGAATGTTTCAAGTACTTAAGACGTGTTTTTCCTGATATTTTAGACGTCAAGCTTAAAGAAGGAGTGTTCGTCGGTCCTGATATAAGGAAATTAATGTTAGACAAAGACTAAAAACAAAATGAAAATTTTAGAAAGAGAAGCATGTGTTTCTTTTAAGGCAGTATTGTCGAATTTTCTAGAAAACATCAAAGACCGAGAGTTCAAGATCATTGTCAACAACATGTAAAATAAGTTCAAAAATTGGGTTGCAGGATTGCTGGATAAGTTTGAAAGTGCATTTTTTT
>JABUQX010079522.1:0-73179 GCA_015478945.1 Trachelipus rathkii
TTGGTTAGCTCTCCTTAATCCCTTGGAAACTTTACTCCGGGATTCTTTTCATTAAAATTCTTCTGTGAATATACGACATACTTCCAATATTCCATGCGAATCTACCTATCTCGCCATAGGTGCTGCCTCTTGGAATGCATTTTCACTCTAGTTAATTTCGGAGGTCTAGTACCTTGTGCGCAGATTTTAAAGCTCATTCTTTGTCACTTCTTCTCACTCTGCTCTGATACCTCTATCTGCGCGTTACCTTCAATTAACTCTTTCATCTTGTTTCTTGTTCTTCCTCGGAGTTACCTATTCTCTATCTTGTAACATCAAACCCACACACATTCTATCTTAACCCATCCTTTCTTTGCGTCTATGCATTTGTACTGTGTAACTGATGTGTGCATGAGGTTTTTCGTAAGTGTTCTTTTAAACGACACTTTTAACCCTCTGGCCATTCTTTATTTCATTCGATGTTTTACATAAAGCACCAATCCCTCATTCATTTTCCTAAGTCGGGAGATTTGCCCGATGGTCTCATCTATTTGAATACTTCTTTCAGTTCTTTGCTTTCTGGTCCGTTGAGATGAGCGGCCTAAGGATATATTAGCTGGTTGATTATTATAGGCTATTATGATACTAATATATTTATATATATTATTTTATTTAGATTACTATGATATATCTTGAGGGGGGGTATATAGTAGGTAGGTGTTAGGTTATTTTGTAATATTGATTGTTGTCAGTTATAATAGTTTATTTTATTTTAATTGAGATTATTATATATAATTAATTTACGTTAATCTAAATATTGTTACTTTATATATATTGTTGTTTATATATATATATAATTTATGTATATTATTTTTATCTATTTATTTTTATTTTATTTTCAGTTTAGGCTTTACTTTAAATTTACTACATTTAATCGTTAATTTGGCAGTTGATCAATCGCATTGAGATGAAATAACAGCATTGAGATATTATATTCAGCTTTTAGATTTTTTACTATGTTTATATTCTGGCTTTCTAGACATATGTGCTCGATAATATAACTGTCGAGTGCTATCTTTTGAGGTATAGGTCCTAAAAATTTTGAAGTATTATTTAGGTATATATTTTAAGTGTTATTATTAGGTGAGGTTATACTTAGTAGGTATTGGGTATTGAGTTATTAATAATACGGTTTAGAGGTACTATATTAAGTGGTTTTTAGTTATATTGAGCTTTATTAATATTAGGTACTTATGCTTTAACTTATTTATTTTGGCTATATTTATTTCTTTTCGTTTTTTATTATATTTATTATTTATATGTGTATATAAAGCTACTTATTTTATTTTATTTTTTATTTGTTGGATTATGATTATGTATTTTTGAATGGGTGTTATCAGACTCCTGCTAGATTTAGCATTTTTTGGGTAATGTTAGGATAGCAGTTGCCATTGATAGGTTTGGAAATGTAACTCTCATTTGGTTGGGTCCCTAGCACATAATTCTTGCTTAGTGGACTGGTTTTAAAAATACATTCTAATCATTACTATACGGCAAGATTGGACGTTGATTTTTCTCTTTTGAAGGTAGTGCGAATGAGTGGCTTGAGTTATGATTGAATGTGGGACTGTATTTTTTCGTGACATAGGATCTCTGGGTTATGTTATGCCTGTTTCTAGTTTCTCTGAAGCGGTGTTATGGACCAATGTCGTAGGAATTAGGTGATGGTTGATTGGAGCTCTGAGGTGACAATCTAATGAAGATTTTCTCTGTTTGACTGACAAGCCAGATATTTGTAGACGGGGATGAATTAGAGTTCCAGAAGTATTACTGTAGATAATTGTGTAGTGTTATATTAATTTGTTTATCATAGCGCAGGTGACTGTGGGTGAGATAATCTCAATTATCTCTGGGCTTTTAATTATGTGTCTATATGATTTTTGCCCGCTCACTAGATTATTTTTGCGCTTCATGTCGCACTCACCATGCGAGATTGGATTAAGCTGCTTTTTGTCTAGAGGATACAGCTGATAATAATAATTTTTTGTAGAGGCTGACTTTTGCTCAAATGTGTTCATTCTGGGCAGTTTCCGTGTCGGCTTGTTTTCTCTTGTAAGATAGCTATTCTGTGAGATATGAGGATGGGACCAATCTATGGCTTTCTCTGCGCAATTCTCATTCTGGCTCTAGTCAATGTTTCCTTATAATCTATAAGGGGGTCCGAGCAGAGTGTTAAATTTCTATCTTCTCTATGACGATGATGTTTGAAGCTATATCAGAAAAAATTGTATTGCTATTTCAAGAGTGAGGGGCTCTCTGAGTTTGCCGTGGATGGCACTGAATATCTGAAATAAATGACATGTATAATAGAGTGGTCTCTGATTAAGGAAATATTGAATTGTTGTATGAGAGGTGCACCATCCATTATGATTTTGTCGCCATGGTGTTATCTTCTTTAAGCTTGTAAGGAAATTGCAAGCGAATAGAATTTTTATACTATATTTATGTATTATCATTTATTTATATTTATCATATTATTTATATAGTATTTTTACTACTTATTAGTTAGTTTATATTCACTGTTTATAATTTGTAGGTTTTTGTTTACGTATTATAGTTTTATCTATATGTATTATTCATAAGTAATCTATAAATATTAGCTTATATCATTTATTATAGGTATTATTAGTATATTAGGGTTGGATGTGCCGAATTTCGGTAGAGTATCTCGGTGAGTGGCTGGCCTATTCGTCCTCAAAATGCCGATATTCCGGTATTCGGCTTCTTTGGCCGGAACTATTCGGGCACGAATACTTGAAGCTTTATAAAACAATAAAATTACTCCAACATAAGGGAAAGTTAAAAAAATTTCATTTTTTTTAAATTGAAATTTTATAAACTTATTTTTCAAAAAAATAAAATAAATAAGCCAAATATATAAACCACTATGGCGAAAATCTTGTCATTTGTCAGATCCTATATGGGCCTTTGACATTTTTTCAATATTCTAAAAATAGAATTCATTTAGTGATAGCGGATAATGGACCAAACATGGTAGCTGGTATAAGGGAGAGTGGCTTGGCTATCAATTTCCATGTTTTAATTCACTATGTCTGCAAACTATGCCAATTCACCGATTCAATATTATGTTCAGAAGTCTGTTAAAGATATTTCATTCTACTTGCAGAAGCATATCCTCTCATTTTCACCATTTCAGCAAACGGCAGCTGCAAAGCTAAACTTTACAGATGCAGCTGAATGCCAAACAGCATAAATTAATTCAACGTAGACGTTTCTACACGCTGAACAGAACTTATGATATGGCCTAAAAGATGTTTGAACAAAAAGTTCCCCCTATCCATATACGTGCTGAATGCAATCAGGAAATGTTGACTGATTTTCAGTGGCAAAATTTTTTCATTTACTTGAGCCATTCTGACCATCACTAAACGCTATTCTAGATCGTGACAGTATCAGTCGCTTCCAAGTGATCACTTCCCATTTTAGGCAAAATTTAAATCTATTTTTAGAATAAGGCAATTAAGCATTCTCGCCTTCTAAGTATTTTTTCAATTCTTCGTTGATTATGAGCTTTTAATGTAAATTTCAGTAGATATAAGACTTTCCTAAATTAGTTTTGTTTAATGTTTGATGGAATATGTTTCTTTGTGTGTAGCTACTTTCTATTTGTTATCTTGCGATTCGACAATTTTTTGCCTAATTTTTTTGTTTGGTCACATTATTGTAATATTTCAGGAGTTCGATCATTTTTCGTTAGGTTGTAAGAAAATGCTGGGGTTGCGTTGTGTTTTGTTCAGTTTTGCATTGCGTAAAAGTTATAAGCATCGGATATTTAGCTCCTGAACTTTCTCTTCTGCTTGCTTCGTACGGTGATTTGATTCGAAAGATGGTAAAAAAGAATCTTTTATGGTTCCATTTCATTTCTTTTATATGGTAGTTTTTTTTATTTGGAAGAATATTGGATGGAATTAATTAGTTGGTGTTTGTTCTTAGAAATAGAATAGGTGGAGAGTTTGCTGAATTAAAAGATTACGTTTTCCTCGGTGTTTAGGTGGTTCTTGTCTGGATCGATTGTTGATAGTATTTTCTTTGTACACTTTTATAGTTTAATATGGTTCTAGGCTTACCATATTTATACTTCGAATTTACTTATATCCAATGGTATAGTATGAAATACTAATGATGTTTATAGTAGTTTGGCCTACTTTTTGCATGGTTGTGTAGATCTTAAGATATTCCCTTTCAATTGGGTGGATAAAACTTCTTTTGGTTGGGGATTAATAGGTTTTTATAATATTGAAAAAAAAACTAGCAATAAATACCTTTCAGCTCCTCCAACCGTCATCAGTCGCATAAGTGAATGAATATATTTTGGTAGAGATTCAGTGTTAGGAAATTCGTTAGTTTATTTTCGTAAGATGTCCATCAAAAGAAATTTACGTTGTTATATATCTTCTCCTTTGATATGTGACGCTAATGTTCTGTCCATTTTAACCTTATGGTCAGGCTATTCAATATGATAATGTATATGTTTTATTTTATCTTCTCGTTTGTTGTTCTCGCCGTGTTTATCTTTAACTTACGAAACTTCTTGCAATTCTTCAACTATTTTTATGTTTTTTAATTTTATGTGATGGTTTGTCTACAGGTAAGGTAATTAGTTAATTTCTTTTGGTTCCCTAACTCTCCCTTGTATCTGTTTGTGGACCTTGTCAAATTTGAAGAATCTTATTTACGTCGGTTTTACAGCACATTTGAACATGTATTGCATTGTGGCTGATTCCAAAATGTAATCGGTCTTTGGGCATATCACATGGTTACATTCTGGTGAGTGATTTATTTGTGTGTGATCTACATATGATTTTTGAACAGATGTTTTATGATTTTTTACCTTTTTCAAGATTTTCAAGAATTTTCTTGTGCGATTCTTGCATATCTGCACCTTGATTAAATTCGTAACTTATAGTGTAATACAAAAATGGATTGTGGTAATGATTTAGGTAAGTACTTATATCTTATTAAGGTATATATATATATAGGTTTATCATAAATACAGTATTTTTTGTTTTATTATATTATTATATTATATATATTATATTATATATATACTTATTTTTATTATATTATTCAATATTATAATTTATTATAATTATTATATTATTATTATATTTATATATTATATATTTTTTATTATATTATATATTTATATATATATAAATATAATTACGATATTTTACGCTCTTAATTTTGAAAAAATTCAGTATGATATCCTTTGTATATATATGGCTAAGTTAATTAATTGCGATAGTTTTATTCAAATCTGTGTTTAGCGCCATCAATTAGCTCATCAATATGGTGGATGTGAGGTAGTGCGAAGATACGATTACTTTCTCTTGCGGAATCAGTCACATCAATATCAAGGTGTGTGAACGCGTCAAGAAAAGTTTCATGTTTACCAAGTGTTATTAATCACAGTAATTAAACAATAAAAGTTATTACTATTTCTTACCTGTAGCAAAAAAGGTTCCCTTTTTTTTTTAAATAAATTAATTAAGTGCCTCTAAGACTAACAAATAAAGTAAACATGAGGCTTGTCAGAAGTTAATTTCGTTTGACCAAGCTCTAAGGTTAAAAATGACAGTACATTAGCAGTTCTCCATTTTTCAAGGGGATAACCTCATTTCTCTGTGGGTCTCTATAAATATTTCCATCCTGGTTTCTAACATATTGCTTATCCTTTCGACTTGATAGACTGGTGGAGCTGAGGTATGTATTGCTAGTTTTTTCAAAATTCATAAAACTTATATTTCCAGTGTTTTTCCTACCTAATTGTAACAGGTTCTATCATTGTCTTTCATCTGGTCAAAGTCAGTTCGCAAATTAATATATTTGTTTATTTTTCTTGTAATGTATTAATTCCGTTTGTAGCCTTTTACTTTTATGTACAATTATTACAATTCGTCAAGTAAATCTGCCTTTCTTTTTATTCACTCTCACTTTCTTTTCTGTATGACGTATGATTTTGATGCCACATTTCTTTAACTTACATCTCATTAAAGAAGTTGCAAAATGCGAACTTTTCAAGTCTTCACTTTACTCCATTCGTAGGAATTTCATGCGTCTAGGCAATTGTATTAGAGTCAGTTGAGCCTAATTTTTTTTTTCATCGCCATTTTCTTTTCAGGCCTGCCTCGAACGACACTCATTTTGTTTTTTACGGGATTCTAGATTCTGATTCATGCAAATACAGTATATTGATTAGTATTATTTTACTTTTATATTTATATCGATTTTATATCGGCAATATTATATGAGTAATACTATATATATTTATACTTATATAGGTTTATTTTATATATATATTTATTTAGTTATTATGTATATTATCTTAAATAAAAATTATGTATCTATATATATTTTTTACGGTTTATTGGTATAGTATATAGTGTTATATTTTATTGGTTTATTTTATCATGGGTAGGTGGTTTTTATTTGAGTATATTATATAATAGTATTTCAATTGTTATTTTTTATTTTGATAGTTGGTTGTATTATTTATAATAGATATTAATTATTTAGTGCTTGATTATATATATTTGTATTTAATTTATCGCTGATTATTTTAAGGTGATATATGGAGAGGGAGAGAAATCAAGTCGCAATGATACAGATAGCGACGTGCGTTGACTCATGTGATTATTATTTGGAGCATACATATATACATTAGCTATAAAGTGAAAGAGTAATATGGAGCCTATACTTACAAAATTATATGATTTTGGTTTCATGATTTTTGTTAGTTTATGTACATATCCTTACGATTGTAAGTTGATACTTTCTCTTCGTAGATTCGAGTCTAGGCTGTGCATTTGTTGGCGTTGGATATCCCTCTGCGATAGCCTCCATACTATTATTGTTGTCCTGTTGTCCGTGCGTGCGTTCCATCTATGTTTGTATATCCCTAGGTTTCTTGTCCCTGGTAGTCCTTCTATGTTAACTTATGATCTTTGGATTTGTAGAGCGATTCACTGCCTGCTCATCACCAACATCGGCCTTAGGTTTATCCGGAAATTTTCTTAGTTGAGAATGTAAGTAGTGCAATTTTATAAATCTCCATTCCTAGTGCCATGAGAATGAAACTGTCTAGGCATTCCTGTACAATGTTTATTGGGGGTTTCTCGCGCTCTTCCTGTTCCCATTCAGTTATAATTATTCTGTTGCTAAGATTTCGGAAAAGTCTTGGCCTTTTGCCTCATAACACGGCCGCGAGTGTGTGTACAAACAGGTGCAGCCATCGAGCGGAATGTGCCGCGTTGTTTTGTTTGGAGCTATCTATATGTTACAGCTTTTTTCTTCTCTTGTTCCTCTTTTTTTTCAATCTTCAATTACCACCGCACCACTTGAGTCTGTCAGGTGCGTTTGTTTAAGTTTTTTTCTCCACATATCTTTTTTTTTTTTTTTATATGATTGCCGTAGGGCATTCTACCATTAACTTCGTTTTTCAGTGCAAATTCTCTTGAGGTTTTTTGTATTGGGTAAGTTAGTCGGAGGTTAAGACTGAGTGTCTTTTCTTCGGGTGTTCTGTGGGTTCAATATGCTAACGGTTTGTCACGTATTCGAGTTTGGGTGTCGGCTGGGGTCGTATCGTGTGGGCTGGGCTGGGGGGAGTCGCGTTTCTTCGCCGGAGCTTCCGGTGTGGGATTGTGTGGGGTGGGATGCATGCGGGTGCGGCGTCGGGGGGTGCTCGTGGGGTGTTTGTGTCGTTGTCAAGGGTGAGTAGCTTTGTTGTTCGGTGGCTTTGCGTGTATGTCTGCGGTTGGTGCGCGTCTATTGTGCTCAGTTCTCTAGATTGTGGGGAGTTTTGTATTTTTAACAGTGACGGAGCTGATGAGTTGTGCTTAGCCGTGGAGTGGCATCGTTTATAGTTGTTTGCTATGACTGGTACTTTGTGTTTTTCGGGATTGTTTGGTTGCTGAGGAGCGTTTGTGGAGTGGTTTGTGTGGCTATATCGTTCCTCTTTTGAGTTTGTGCCCTGGTCCTAGATTGTTCTTTTTAGGAAGGGTTTTCTCATCCTTTGTACGCGCTTATCTCTGTAGTTTTTTTATCGCCGGCTCTTTATACTTTTCTATTTTCGTTGTTGGTTTTTGGTATTCTTTTTTTCGTTCTCGTTTTGGGTATTGCCTGCTTTTGTATCCTTGGTATACTTTGTCTACAGCCTTTCTCTCCAAACTGGTGCATTTGATGGTTTTTTTTGCGCAATTACGTTCCTTTTCTGCTCTTACTCCGATTTACCTATGAGTTATTTTGTGATCGTATATTTTTATTATTTTTTTTTCATTACTTGTTTTTCACCAATTTTAGTATAGTTACATACTCTGTTTCTCTTTATTTTTCTCTTTTTTATTGGTTTTTTTTTCTCTTTTTTTTGGGTTGGATCACTTCATCATGGAATTTGAAATATTGAATTTCTATCTGTTTCTTTTTTGGGAAGTTAGTCAATTATTTCATGTTTCGCTTTTTCATTCTTCACTTATATGCTTTTGCAAGTTATGTCTGGGAAGTTTCTCATCATAGTGAGTTAATGTAGTGTTTTTTTCCTGCAGATCTTAATCCTGCATATCATCTTGTAGTTCTTTTCTTTTCAAGTGATTTACCTTTAGTATCTTTTTTCTCGCGTTGTACGATGTGAAGTAGCCTCTGTTCTCCGCAGTTCTTCTGCCTTTATCTTTTTGTTTATGTTTTCTAAGAAAAGTGCTTTGTATTGTTCTTTGTTTAATTGTTTTCTTACTTTTTGTTTTCTTATTATTTTCTTTTTTTTTTTCTATTTATTTGTTTATTTTCATTTATTTTTCTTATTATTTTTTTTATTGATTTCTCAACTCTTTTTTTTTTTTTTTTTTTTTTTTTTTCTTTTTTTTTTTTATTTTTTTAACTGATAGCCATAAATTCATGACTCAATTTGAACAAAATTAAGCCCTATAAAACATCATCAAACATTAGATCGTTTCAGTTTTTTCACACTACTTGGGTGAATCATATGACGGACTGATTCTTGTAAATCGTATTTTGGATGAACGATGTGGTGAATTAGGCATTGTTGCTCTCACAGTGTATGGAGTGAGTTACTCATGAGTAACCTACGAGCGAGCGCACGTCTCTGTATATATCGATCACTGTCTGTCTTATGTAACATCTGCGCTGCCTGTGTGATCTTGTAGATATATTGAAGGTAACGGTCCTAGAGCGCTATACGTATGTCGTCTGTATCGATGATCGATTTTTTTTTTGCGTGTTTGTCTTAATTCAATTGTTTAGGGAATCTATTGCTAAAATTTTTATAGGGATCCTTATGGATTTCATGCACGGTATTACATAATCGGATTGTGTATACATCTAATTTCCGCCATGATATATTTATTGTTATTTTTGTTGAATCAGCATTCCTTATTCGTAATTTACTTTATTATTTTTTATTCTGCTCATTCATTTATAAGTCCATTCCATGAGAATTTCTTCACCTTTTTTTTATTTGTTGTTCACAGTGTTTTAAGTTTCTTTATTTTTTCCCTTTAATCATTGTTTAACTAGTTTTGATTTTACATTTCTGAAATTAACTCATTTACGGTTTTTTTATTTTTTTTTTTTTTGGTTTTTTTTATTATTTTTTTTTTTTTTTGTTTTTTTTTTTTGTTTTTCCGAATAGCGATAGGATTTCGGCCGAATACTTCGGTAATATTTACGGTCCGATTTACTTTTTTTTTATGCTCTAAATGTATTTAAACGGTTTTTTTTATTTCTCGTGCTATTTTTTCGGTTTTTTTTTTATCACATCCCTAATTATTATTATATATAATATTAATTATATTTATATTATATTTATTTGATTTTATTTTATTTTATTAATTTTATTATATATTTTATTTATTATTATTTTTTCATATATATGCTTATATATTTTGGGATTTATATTTTAGTACTTTATTTGTATTGGTACGTTTTTTTTGTACTTTATTTAGTTTTTTATATTTATCTGATATATTTATTAAGGTTTGTTATTTATTTCATGTTTTTTATTTATTTGTTTTTTATTTTTTGTTATTTTTTTTCTATAATTTTGATTTTTTTGCTTATGATCAATTGTAGTACTATTTTTGATTTGTGTTTGTTATTTGTGAGGCGTGGTATTTATATTAGTATGTTTTTTAATATGTATTTATCGTATATATATATGTTATATTATATTTAAATATATTTGTATGATATTACAATATTGGTGTATTATAATATTCTTCATCTTATTATAATTATTTTTATTTATAATCGTATATAAATATTATATTATATTTATATATAGTATTATTATATTATATTTATCTTGGTACTTTATTTTATATTTATTTATTTCTTATATTGATATATTATTTTATTATATTATTTTATTTATTTATTTATTATATTTACATTTATATATATTGTATTTATATATTATGCTGTGTATATATTTTTATATTATTTCTTTTTATTATATATCTTAGGGGGCGGTCTATGCGCTTTGAGAAGATTGATAAAAATTTCAGGAATGAATGTATTTAAAGGAGAGTTGTTTGTTCGGTTGTGAAGTAAATGGGGTAATAATGAGAAAATAAATTGATAGTGACGTCTTCTTGAAAGACTTGAGATGGTTTAGTCATGTGGAAAGGACGAACGATAGTCGGCTGGTTAAGCGGATGAATAGTGGTGAGTGTGCTGAGAATCAACCGGCTGGGAGACCGAAGAAAATGTGGATTGAGTCAGTAAATGAATGCCTGGAGGAGGGAAATGTGAGTTTGGTAGAGGCGAGAAGAAAGATGTATAATAGGAGTGAATGGCTGGGTTTTGTGCGGGGGTATGGTTGTGGCCCACACTGGGCCAAGGGGATTAACCCTACATTGATGAGATGGCAAGTGAGGGTCCGTCGCGGTCCCGTTAAACTCTAGGGTGGATTTTCTGACCGCGCCGAGTTCTCACTAAAAGGTATAAAAGGTAAGACTGGGTTTTCTTTTCCATTTGGGTCATATTCTTCTACTACTTTTGTTTCCAGTGCATGCTACGCATCTTACCCACAGTCTTGGGGAGATGATGATGATTATACCGGTATATATATATATATACATTAGGGATGTGCCGAATAGTGAAATAGCCGAATAACCGAATATCGCGACATATTCGGCTAAAGTATTCGCCCGAATACCGAATATTCGGCCGAATAATCACTTTGCTATTCGGCCGAATATTTATTTCAAAGTTCGGTCATCTATTTAGGGAAAAATAAAGAAAACTTACACTGGTCAACAAAAAAAGTGAAATTTTTCTTGGATGGACTTTTATAGCAGATATATATAGTAATTCAAAGGTGCTGATTCCATATATATATTATCGGATTTGCTGTATCACATCCCGTTTTCGTGCAATCATGGATCCCTATTTTTGCATATTCCCTAGGAATGATAAAATTCATGTGCACACTACGTAGGCTGTATAGACGTTACCTTCCGCATATATCTACAGTAGCAGCAAGTTTACTGCGGTCGATATTCGGGAAGCATGTGGTAACTCTTCCAGTCAGATGGTACCTTGATCTGATGATGTCTATCATCCATCTCAAATACAGTCGGATGGTCCCGTCAATTGTTCACCCCAGGGTGAACTGACGATCTTGTAGAGAGTTGTATTTGCCAAAAAGTTGTCCTGAGTATTGGCTTCCGAGCGTTGCATGAAAAATGGCTACTGAACCATGGCAAAAGAGTAACATTTTATCGTAAACAGAGAAGCGAGCCGTGAGACGCTCTTCCAGTCAGTGGTACACCTTGTGTATTGCAGTGAGTTGCAGGCCTACTACTCGCTATGGGACTCCCAGCACACGATGCAGGTGAGTGGCGACTGTTTTATTGCACTTCCAAGAGCAGTTTAAAGTGTGTGTTGTTACAACAATCAACAGGTATGCTTTCGGTTCCAGTAGGGTATTCGGTACGGATGAGAGAGGGAGTATGCAAAAATCAACACAGTTTGGAGAGGCTACAACATCAGGTACATGGAGGGTAAATATGCGTCGACCTCCTCAAAATGGTAAACATTTTGCTCGGTCAGCAAGCAGGTCTCACCAAATATCCTGCTTCCTGTGCTTATTGGGACAGCCGGGCGGCAAAAGGATCACTGGACCAAAAGAGAAATGCCACCGAAGGAAACTTGACGCCAGTTGACAGGAACCTTCGTACGTGAGACCACTTGTCAGAGGCATCATCTTTACCCTCCACTACACATAAAAACTTGGTTTGATGAAACAATTTGCGAAGGCCCTGGACCATGGATGGTGAATGCTTCCGCTATATATTGCTCAACGTTTCCTGTCTGAGTGACGAGAAGAAAAAAAGCTGGATATTTGATGGCCCACAATACGGACACTCCTCCGTGATGGCTGCCTTTGCTACAACAATGACTGTGTAGAGGCAAGAGCGTGGAATGCAAGTGGGATATCAATCACAGAATTTTCTGGGGAACAGAAAGCCGAGAACCACCTTAAACATTGTCAGGAACTGGCTAGACCAGTTTTCATTCTCATGGCATGTAGACGAGTATAAAGTTGCCTACTTTACATTCTCAACCTAAAGAAATTTCCCGGATAACCTAGGCCATGTTAGTGATGAGCAGGGTGAACGCTTCTAAAGATCTAAAGTTCATGGAGGACGTTACCAGGGAAAGTGGGATATAATATGATGGCCGACTTTGTTGAGCTTGATGAGGGATATTCCAGTCGCTATGCACAGTAGATCGTCTACGAAGAGAAAGTTACTACCATCGTAGGTATGTTTACCTTAACTAAACCCATTCCCTTCTATTACATTCTTTGTCATACAGTAATTCGAGTTATTATATAGCAGGAATGTCAGTTTTAACATACATCTATCAAAGACTGTATGCATATCATAGCGATTTTTCTGGATGCTTTGGGTATAATATAGTATATATCATATAGTATATATATATAGTATATATATTATATATATAATATATATATATATATATAATAATATATATATATATATATATATATATATAATTCCCAATGTATCTGGCATAGACTCTTTGAAAAGGTAAAAATTATAAATTTTTTACAAATCTGTGTTACATACAAATATCTCACAAATGCGGTGTGATATGCAAAAACCGATTACATTTTTGGAAATCAGCACCTCAAATAATCAATTGCGAACCTCGTCCAAGAAATCTCTATGTTTAGCCAGTGTTTATATACCAAAGTAATAAACACAAAAAGTAAATTAAAACTAAACTCTCATTGAATAAGCTCTAAGGTTAAAATGACAGAACATTAGCGGTTCTCCATTTTCAGGGGATAACCTCTTTCTTGTGGCTTCATTAATATTTCGTTTGGTTATGATTTTCTTTCACTTTTCGACTGATGACAGTGGAGCTGAAAGGTATTTATTGCTAGTTTTTTCAATTCATAAAACTATTTTCCGTGTGTTTCCACCAATTGAAGGGAATATCTTGTCTTCACTGGTCAAAGTCAGGCAACTTAAATATCTTTGTTTATTTCTTGATGTAATTCCGTATGTAGCTTTTACTTTTATGTACAATAATCACAATCCGTCAGAAGAAAATGGGACTTTCTTCTTCACTCTCTCACTTTCTCTTCTGTAGACGATTTTGATGCCACAATTTCCTTAAAACAATCCATAAAGAAGTGAGAATGGAACCTTCAGCTTCAGCTTTCCCCCACACGTGAATCACATCGTCAGCAGAAAGAGTCAGGAGTAAATTTTCAATGCATTTCTTTCGCATCGCCTCAACGACCCAATATTCTTTTACTGGTTCATTCTGATTCATGTTGAAAAATCAGCTTGAATCGCAGAGATCTAAGAAAACTACACACAAAGATTTATCAAAATAGAAACTTAGAAAAGTCTTTTTTCTACTGATTCTTAAGCTCTTCACTGAGTGTAATTATTCCACTGAAGCTTTCTGCTTTTAATTGCCTTATTTAAAATAGATTTATTGATAAAATGGAAAGGGATCACTTGGGCGCGACTGTTACTTCACGTATAATGCTTGTAATTTTTAGTGCATGTTGTCAATGGCTAAGTAAATGGAATAATTTTGCCACTGAAAATCAGTCACATTTTCTGATTGGCATTCAGCAGCGTATCATGGATACGGAGAAAAGTTTGAACTATTTTTAGCATCATCATAAGTTCTGTTCCAGCGTGTAGAAACGCCTTGAATTAATTTATGCTGTTTGAAATTCAGCTGCATCTGTTAAAGTTTTATGCTTTGCAGCTGCCGTTGCTGAATGGTTGAAAATGAGAGGATATGCTTCCTGCAAGTAATAAAATATCCTTTAACAAGACTTCCTGATTCTGATATAATATGATCGTGAATGCATAGTTACAACATATGAATAAAACATGAAATTGATAGCAAACCACTCTCCCTTATACCAGCTACCATGTTTGGTCCATTATCCCGTATCACTAAATGAATTCTATTTTTTAGAATATTGAAAAATGTCAAAGGCCCTTATAGGATCTGACAAATGACAAAGATTTTCGCCAAATTGGCTACAAAATTTGGCTATAATTTTTAATTTTTTTGGAAAAAAAGAAGCTTCTAATAAATTTCAATTTTAAATTGAAATAACTTTCCCTTGTGTTGACGTAATTTATTGTTTATAAACTCAATATTCGGGGCCCGAAAATAGTTCGGCAAAAAGCCGAATACCGAATATTCGGTATTTTGGCCGAATAGGCCGAATACCGAATACCGAATAGTTACCGAATATTCGGCACATCCCTAAATATCATATATATATTATATATATACATATATATATATATATATTAATATAATATATATATATATATATATATATTATATATATATATATATAATATATATAATAATATATATCTATTTATATATATATAATAATAATATATAAATATATAAAAAACAAAATACAATAAATAGATAATATATCGACACATCTAAAATAATATATATATATATATATATATATTATCATTATATATCTATATATATATTATATATATATATATAATATATATATTATATATATATATATATATATATATATATTTGATTTGCAATTTTACTAAGAATCAAGTAAGGCATGCTTTTCTAAAAATGACAAATAACAATAATAATTATAATAAAAAAAATCATATAATGATAAGGGAAAACAATAACTAAACCATTTCATGCACTTTATAAACTTCAAAATTTTTAATTTTTTGTTTGCTTCTGAATAAAATGAACACAATATATTGTTTCAATATGTATTTGAAGAATTTACCCCAATAATTTCAGGAACCATTAATTTATGAAAATAATGTATAAATTAATATTGCAATAATACTATTACAATGGTACTTACTAATATTACTAAGCATAAATTAATATTACTGCTAAAATTTACAGAAGAACCGACTAATATTATATTATTATTATTACAATGACCTTTAACAGAGGTAAACTATTCCATAAAATATAATACAAGAATTCAAATATATTAGTAACTAGGTTATTAACTTCATATTTTTACATAATTAAAAAAAAAAGTCAATGAATCACACAAAGAACACAAGTCATCAGCAGTTTACATATCCAAAAATAGAATTACCTTAATTTACTTGCTATTTGTTTTTGCTGAAGATTATCTGTCAGAAAAAATATTGCAACTTTAAATTCTAGTAAACACAAAAATAATAATAAGCTCATTTAACAAACTACAAAACTTTATAGCCTATTTAAACTTTGTGGTGGTGGTGTGGCGCTTTATGTTAAGAGCTATATTCAATCTGTATTAATGACTGACTTTAAAACTAATCATGATATTGAGTCAGTGTGGGTAGATATCCTTATGAACAATAAATCATATAGAATAGGGGCATTTTACAGACCTCCTAGCCAGAGTCAAGAATTAGATTTGGAAATTGTGAAAGAAATTGAGACAGCATGCCACAGTAAAGAAAAAGGTATAGTCATAATGGGTATTTTTATTTTTCATAAAATTCAGTGGGATTCCTTGTCTAATATCAACCATAGTAGTTCTGTATTTATAAATTGTACACTAGGTAACTTTTTCAGCCAGATGGTCCATAAACCCACAAGACACGATGCACCATTAGACTTAAAATTAACCGTTCAAGACTGGGGGAAAGGCGCGTGACATGCACCGGAAACAGAAAAGTAGTAGAAGAATATAATGTAAGTCGAAAAAAAAGCCCAGCCTTACCGCCCCTTTTATACCTATTAGTGTGAACTCGCGCAGTCAGAAAATCCACCCTAGAGCTCCACGGGACCGCGACGAATACTCACTATGGCATCTCGTCAGTGTGGGGTTTTGGCCCAGGTGGGCCACAACCATACCCCCTCACAAAAACCTGCCATTCACTCCTATTATATACCTTTCTTCTAGCCACTGCCAAACTCGCATTTCTCTCCTCCAGGCATTCCTTTACGGACTCAATCCACTTTTTCTTCAGTCTCCCAGTCAGTCGATTCCCAACACACTCACCACTATACATCCGCTTAGCCAACTGACTATCTTCCATCCTTTCCACATGACCAAACCACATAACTCTCTAATACGTTCATTCCTCATTTTATCAATTCTTCTCACACCTAACACCCCCCCTAAGTCCATCTGAACACATTGTACTTTAGATCTATACTTCTTATTCCAGACCATAGTCTCACTACTATACATTAACACAGGTAACAGCATACCCTCATGTAAGACCCTTGCGCACTCAACTCTTAGTCCTTTCACGTCCACCAAGGATATAATTGCACCAGCCACCTTCCTACCATTCACAACTTTCCTACTACACTCTGCATCATCCGTTCTCTTTTCATCCAACATATATCCTAAATATTTAAACTCAAGACACTTGTTCTAGCTCCTCACCATCTAGCATAATTTCACACTGAGGACTGTCCTCACTCACAAACATAACCTTACTCTTATCTACGTTTACTTTCAAACCCCTCCTTTTACACACCCTGCCAAATCTCTCTACCAATGCTTTCAAACTCTCTTCAGATTAGCCACACAAAACAAAATCATCCGCATGTAATAGGTAGGGCACCTCCCATTCTCTTCCATTCTAACACCATCACCTCTAATTCTTTCATAACCCTATCCATATACAAATTGAATAACCAAGGAGACATGACACATCCCTGCCTTACTCCGCTATCAATATTAAACTAATCCCTTTCGACACCATTTATTCTTACACACGCTTCACTATCGTCATACATACTTTTGATTACATTCAAAAGCCTACCACAAACAGCATATATCACTAACACCTGCCATAGAGCTTCCCTATTAATCCTATCATACGCCTGTTGCAAATCCATAAAACCTAAATACAATTTATTATTCTTCTCCCTCATTTTCTCAATTATTTGTTTCAATGTAAAGATCTGATCCACACATTCTCTACAACTCCTAAACGCATCTTGCTCTTCACCAGTCAGTTCTTCAGTCACTCTACGCACTCTTTCGACCAAAATACCAACATATATTTTCCCTACAACACTCAATAAACTAATTCCCCTATAATTCCTACAGTTCCAATTATCTCCCTTACCCTTATATAAGGGTACTATTACTGCTCTCCTCCAATCCCTCGGAACTATATCCTCCCTAAACGCTTTGTTACACAACTTCCAAATCCATTAATCATCATCTTGCCTCCATTCCTGATCATTTCACCAATAATTTCATCTATACCTGCAGATTTACCATTCTTCAACTTTCTCATTCTACCCATTACCTCCTCACTAATGACCTCATCCCCAAAATAACTATTCTTCTTGCACCATCAAACCCACACACATCACCTCATCACCTTCTATTACTGTCAATGTTATACAGATTTTCAAAGTGTTCTCTCCGCACTCCCCTCACATCCATGTCATTAGCTACCATCCCTATTCATTATTCTAAGCAGATTCCCCTTATTCTCCTTCTTAACCATTCGCGCTTCCTTCCAGAAGAGCTTCCTATTCCCTTGTAAGTCCCCGTTCATCCTCCTTCAAAACTGTTCATATAACATTTTTTTCTCTTACATATGCAACTTTTAGTATTTCTTTTTTCCTCCTTATATAATTCCAAACATCTTTCTTTTGAAACTCCATCACTGGCTTTCAGTACATTCAACCACACTTCTTTTTTACTTTTAACCGCTTGCAACACCTCTTCATTCCATCACTCACTGTTGGCATTCTTACTTTATACTTTAGCACATCCACATACTTCCTTTGCACTGGTAACAACTGCTTCCTTCATTTGCTTCCAGATTTGCTCAGTTTCAACTTGCTCACATTCAACTGATTTACTTACGTGCGCTCGTAAATACTTATTCTTATTATCTTGTTCACTTAACTTCTCACTCTTAATTCTACCCACTTCCTTCCTTATCACCTTCCTCTCCATTCTAGCCCTCATTAACTTAATTTTACATAAAACAACATAATGATCTGATAATCCCATTCCTAACCCTCTCACTGACTTAACATCCAACACATACTTTAACATCTTCTTCACCAACACAAAATCAATCATACTTTTCACTTCGATACCATCTTTAAATACACCAACTCTAGTAAACATATAAATACTCTTGTTTAAAGAAAGTATTACTTACACACACACCTCTCTCCCCACAGAAATCAATCACCTTCCTACCATTCTCTATTTCTCTCTCCGACACCCCAAAACTTCCTGTTATACCATCTCTTTTTTGATCACCTATCCAACCATTTAGGTCACCCAACACAATCAATCTGAAGCTCCTACTCACCCCATCCAAAACATCATTCAGATTATCCCAGAAAATTGCACTCTTCAACATTACTCTCAGATGGACCATATATCACAACCACACTTACTTTGACCTGTTCGAGCTTAAATTTAACCATTAGAATTCTAGAACTCACACACAAAATCTACCATAGCTCTGTACCACTAGTCACTTATATATATATATATATATATAGTATATATATATATATATATATATATATATATATATATATATATATAAATTTATATATATATATATGTATATAGCATAGTTATATATATATATATATATATATATATATATATATATATTTCCTCTTTCTTTCTTTATCTCTCATTTTCCCAAGAATGAGAGTAAGGTGCGTAACGAGCATCGAAAAGAAAAGCAGTAGAAGAACATGACACAAGTCAAAAAGAAAGCCCAGCCTTACTGCCCCCTCAGTACCATTAATATATAATATATTAATATATATATACGGTATATGTTAGATATATATATAGGCATATATATATATATAGTATATATATATATATATAGTATATATATATATATATATATATATATATATATATATATAAATTGTTATTTCTCTCAAAAAATTAATGTACAATCCTTGTTCACTAACAAAAACCTGAATACAAACCAGGTAATTAAACTGGTAGTTGGAACTCCCCACTGCGAATAAGTAAGATTCTTGGACAAGCTGAAGTCTATGTCATTAACAATATGAGAAAATGTATGGACTCTTTATATATATATATAAAAATATTAGTAAATATATAGTATATATATATATATATATATATATATATATATATATATATATATATATATATATATATATATATATATATATATATCGTATATATATATATATGAAAGAGTTATATATATATATATATATATATATATATATATATATATATATTATAGTTGTTGTTAGCAGATATATATATATATATATATATATATAGCAGTATATAGTTATATATATATATATATATATATATAGTTATATTTATATATATATATAATTTATATATATATATATATATTGCAAGATTGTCAAAATATGATCATCTATCTTGGTATTTGTTTTTAAATATTATGATTTTTTTTTTCTTACATCCAATTACTTGTAGCTATAGGTAGATTGAATAAATTCTATGAAGACTTAACTTTTTCTCAAATAATTGTCGCTATTCCTGGAATAGATAGTAATTATACTAGGTTTTGTTTTTCTCCGAAGGATAGTGTTAAATTCACAAAGATCTCCTATCTTCGATTTGAGGAAACAACCATTTTTTATATTCGCCCTTCGTATATTGGTTTTAAAAAAGTTCGTGAATTTAAAACATTTTTATTACTTAAATTTTCACGTGGGCTTTGTTTAATTATCAATGAGATTCATTTTATTGTTTTACATAAAATCGCACATTGCTTTCAGATGTCGTGACAAAACATTTAAAGTAAAAATATGCGTTTAAACATAAATTTTTTAAAAAGTTTAATTTCATTGACGAGGTAAAATATTACAAAAAAGGTATATAAATATAGATCATAGAAAAGGAAATTTATAATAAATCCTGTTATTTAGGTTTTAAGCTGTAAAAATAACCTTCCATTATAAAGAAATATTTGTACAAATTATATAGATCCTATTCACATTAAATTTTTTTTTTAAATAAAATAAAATTTATGAATTTTTCAAAGATTGGTAAATTTTGCATCATGCATTGAGAACATTCTGAATATTACCACACAGAATCATAAATAAAATCAATAAACCTATCATTGCCAGGACATTAATATATAAAATATTTATTGACAATTCTTTGAGGATCTAAGGATCTAGAACAATTCAAATTCAAACCTGATTAAAATCTAAATAAAGTTCCTCTAAAAATCTTTCACATTCAAAGACATAAGGTGGAACTGATGTCAAAGAATAATGCTGGAAATCGAGAACTTTTGTTTCTTCCTTTTCCACAAACTTCTTTCCTCCACATCCAATACATGACAGCATCCATGACATTATGACAAGATCTTCATTTAAGATAAAACTATGTTATACCCTGCATTGAAACTGTTCTTTCTTGCTATTAATGGGACTAAATGATGCTCAAGTGTACCAAACTCTAACTTCCATCTTGATTATGGGCAAAACTCTGAAATAATATTAATAAAAATAATGATGATATAATAATAATAATAATAATAATAATAATAATAATAATAATAATAATAATAAGGTAATTACTAATTATTGATACCCACAGAGAAGACACATCACTGTATATTCAGTATGAAACACATTGTGAATTTATAAACTAATCAGAACTTAACTAGTTCAAGTTTATCAAAGATAAAATTTTGGGAAAAAAGACCATTATCTTAAAGTTTAAATTGTACTTACATTGTAACAAGAGAAAAACGATCAGAGTAGAAAACTAGCTAACTCTAGTGAAGTAAGAATTAGCTCATCAATTTTTTCTTATCTACCTACTTTTACCAGAAAAAATTTATTTTAAAAGTACTGAAATATTTTATAATATATATATATATATATATATATTAAAAAGTAGTTATATATATATATATATTATATATATATATAAATATTTTAAAGATTTAAGGTTGATGATATATATATATATATATATATATATATATATATATATATGGGAAAGATTTACATTCAAAAGGAGCTTCGTTCGTATGTAGATATACCTGAAGCGCGTGACGTCATAGTCCAACGTCAGACTCTTCATGGGTCACGTTTGACTGTGACGTCAGAAGTTGCGTAATTTACGCTTGTCGTCATATATATATATATATATATATATATATATATATATATATATATATATATATATATATATATATATATATATATATATATATATATAAAAAATTTATATATATATATATATATATATATATATATATATATATATATAGTAAATCAAATGTCCCAAATGGTTTTGAGATTTATAGAGTACGAATAGATTGTTGCTAATAAATGTCCCAAAAACTCATTTTTGGGATTTATTGTTTTTTGGGGTATATCACTAACGAATACCCACGGGCAGTCCGCCCGCCAGTCAGGAGTCTGGGTTTTCGGCCTCTGTGGTGGACCATGGGACTAACCCTCTCCTCCGGGATGGTCTCCGAACCCCGCGCTTGGGGGTTCCTCCGACCATCCCCTCCGGGGTATGAAACGTCCCCCCCTTCGTCCCCCATCGGCTCGAACCCCCTAAAAAGGGTAAATACTCCATTTTAGGGGGCTCGTTGACTCACTGCCGTAAAAGTAACCCTAAACTTTACTGATCCACTATGCTGTAAAACTAGCCCTAACTTTTACTAATAGACTGTTTATTAGCTGCCGAAAGATAATATGGCCTTTATGTAGTTTATGTAGTTTGGCATATATATATTTATAAAGTATATATTTATATATATATATATATATATATATATATATATATATATATATATATATATATATATATATATATATATATATATATATATATATATATATATATATATATATATTTTTTAAATATTACCTCAATAAGTTTGAAATTTTTGCAGGGCTTCTTAAAAAATTTAAAATCATTCATCTCTTCTATCAGGAAGCGATAAATTTTTTTCTGCGAAAAATATGATTTCCATCACCTACAATAAAAGTTAAATTTCTCTCGTTGTTTAGTAAACCATCACATGAAATAGCAGATTGTATAAAACTTTTTTGTTCCAAGCTTAAATTGTTAGATTGCAAAAAAAGCCAAAAAAGCACTTTAATCATTAAAATATACATTATAATTATTAGTCTTCAAAAGACATGTACACTTAAACAAGATAACTTAAAAATGAAAAAAATATTATTTGGCATAGTCTATTCCCTTGTCTGTCAGGTTGCCAGTTTCATAACGCTTTTTTGCATATATTGTCAGATTCCAAAATACTATACCAACATACGAATATATATATATATATATATATATATATATATATATATATATATATATATATATATATACATATATATATATATATTTGTTTATATCTATATATTAATATACGCAGTGTGACGACAGAATATAAAGCACTTACGCAAACCCACGTCACAGTATGACGTCACGCATTCATTTCAGCTATACGTACATACGAACGAAGCTCCTTTTAAATATACATAAAGGCCATATATATATATATATATATATATATATATATATATATATATATATTTATATGAAGAAATATATAAATAAATTTATTTTTTTAAAAATATGTTGTTATATATATATATATATATATATATATATATATATATATATACAGTAGCTACTAAAAGATTTTATTTTACAGAAACTTAAGAATTAATGCTTTCATAATTTAGAGTTTTTTTTTTTTTATACAGTAAATATTTCTTAAGGATTTAAATAATTGTTAATATCAGAGTTGTTAATAAAAAAGAATATACTGTATCATGGATTTTGAAAATTCCTATACACTTTTCCATTATAAAAGCCAAGAAGAACCCTTAGACCCTTAATGCAGTTAATCTTCAAAATATTATCCAAACTTTCCTCAGTAAACATTGACGCAAAATAAGCATTGAAAATGTTGACCAACTCCTAATTTGAACTTACTAAATTTTCATCAATTTTAATTGGACCAATTGTCCTATTCTTACTTTTAAATTTATAAAAGCTTAAAAACTTCTTCAGGTCCTTATTACTATTCCTTGCTAAATTAATTTCTGCCTCTCTCTTTGCCTTTCTTATTGACTGGTTAAGTTCATTTCTATTTTTCCTATAATTTTCTAAATCATCTTCCCTATTACTACCTTTAAATATTTTAAAACATCTGTACTTTTTATTAATTAATTTTCTCTCCCTATCTCTCTATTCCATCAAACAGGTTTTCTCTTTGCCACTCTATTGGGTTTATCTTGATAACATACTGACTAAAAATTCATCAAAATAGGCCTTATTTTTAAAATATTACCACATGATAAAAACAGTTTTAGTCTTTAAACTCTTTATCCCAGTCAATTATACTAAGCATGAATCAAAATTTGGTAAAATCTCCACTTCAGAAATCCAATATCTTTTCCTTATTAACTTGCAAATTAGGCCCATATATCACATTCATGCTAAATTTAATAATATTATGGTCACTAATTCCTAAATTCTCCTTACCTCTCACATCACCTACTATACTTTCATTGTTAGTTAATATTAAGTCTAACAGTGCATTGTGTCTTATAAATTTATGAACCATCTGGCTCAAAAAGTTGTCCAGTATACAATTTATGGTAATTGTTACCCAAAGGGTTGTCACCCCCTATTTTTATGAAAATCACAGGATATACTCTAAAAAAATAATAATAAAGAATAGTGAAAACGAAAATTGTCGCTCTCCTTAGGAAAAAAAGTTACAACCTCTCAAAGTTGTAAATAACCCCATAGGATTTGTTAATAAAAACAAAATTTTTTGAAAATCACAGGATATACTCTAAAATAATAATAATGAAGAATAGTGAAAACGAAAATCGGCAGTCTCTTTAGGAAAATAAGTTACAGCCTCTGAAAGTTTAAAATCTTCCCATAGACTTTCTTATAATAAAAATTAGTGGGCCTCGTGCTCGGGCTGATTCTATTCAGGGGTTATGATAAGATTTTGTTAATTCTACATAGATTTTTCTCTGTGTATGCCCTAACAAAAACTTAATATCATAAACCTGATTTAGAGGCTCCGAAATGAGATCTAACCTGATCGACATCAATATTGAAAAGTCTATGGATTTTTAACAACTTAGAGGGGCTGTAACTTTTTTTCCTAAAGAGAGCGACAATTTTCGTTTTCACTATTCTTCATTATTATTTTTTTAGAGTATATCCTGTGATTTTCATAAAAATCGGGGGTGACAACCCTCTGGGTAACAATTACCCAATTTATATATACAAAACTACTATGGCTCATATTAAACAAGGAATCCCATTGAATGCCAAGAAATTAAAATCACCCACCATGACTATACCTTTTCTTTATTGTGGTATACTGTTTCAATTTCTTTCACCATTTCCACACCCAATTCTTGACTCTGGCCAAGAGGTCTATAAAATGCCCCTATTCTGTATGATTTATTGTACATAAGGATGTCTACCCACAAAAATTCAATATCATGATTAGGTTTAATGTGTCATTTGGGCCCGGATATCACATTCATGTTAAATGTAATTATATTATGGCCACTAATTCCTAAATTCTCAACTCTAACCTCATCCATCATATATATATATATATATATATATATATAAAATATATAGTAGAATATATATATATATATATATATATATATATATATATATATATATATATATATATATATATATATATATATATATATAATATATAAACTTAACTGAAGAACCTAAGCCTATTGATATCAATCACAATGAATTCCAAAATGAAAGAACTAAGTCTAGGATTGTGAATTTTTTTTTAAACATTTTTTAAAAGTTTAATGCACTTATGTGAAAAAAGTGCACTACTAGATGTAATGATAGACATAGGCTAGGCATATTTGTCAATGCTCCATGAAACAAAAGACACCACATATTAAACACAAACGGAAATCGATTTTTTTGTTCAAATCTAATGTCAAATTTGAACATAAAATCAAATTTTTTAAAAGTTTTGAAATCAAAACGTTATGAAGTAGCTGTTATTCTCTAGTGCCTTCCTTTATAGAGGAAAACACGAGACCCTAATAATAACACCCTTTCCGCAAACATATGAATAGAAACCAAATACCTTTGGTGGGATTTGGGAACACAAGCTTAGAAATAGGAATGCTCAAGGAGTATCGATATCATATCGAGGCGAATATTTATTCAATATATCGAAAAGGTGGATGATTTTTAAACCCAATATATAACGATACTTTTCATCAGTATCGACTATCGAATCATATGTATTTTTTATTTTTGTTCTGTACAATTTGAGCAAATTTTCTGCCTCTTTTCAACAAGAGTACTTGTCGTTTTCCACGTAAGTCAATACAAAAGGGAAGGAAATGAGATATGAAACAGTTTAATTATGATCGAAATATCCATCGCGAATTTTTCCTTTCGCCAATTATTTAAAGCAGAGTAACATATATTTGTTAAGATGCAAAAGGAAAATTCTTAAATGTTTATCTAATTTGGAGTTTAAAAATGTTTTGGTTTGTATGTCGAATTTGTACTATCTCCTAAGCATATATAAGTAGGTATCATATATTGAGGTAATAATATTATAATTATTATACTATATTATATATGTTAGGTATTATATTATAGTGACTTATCGGTAATATATATATATATATTATATAAAATATATACTATAAAATACTATACTATAATATATATTATTTTTATATAATCAAAATATAGGCAGCGTTTAGAATGTCCGTCATATTATCTTAAAAAAACTATTAAACTACAGTAAAAAGAATCATTTCAGGATCACGTAAAAAGTTTAGTCCCTGGACACGTATACATAATGTAATAACTAGTAATAAATAACCAATTAATAATATCGTGTACACAACTGATAAATTCTATTAATAAAAATCTGCAATCTCTAAACAAACAGTCATTATCACAGGGGTCATAAATTAGTAAACGGGTCTGTAACGGTTTGAAGCAAAATTCTCTTCTCGGCACATTAAATTATATATATATATACTATAATATATACTACTATACATATATATAGTATAATATATATATATAAATAATATACATAAATATACTATATATATATTAATATATATAGATATATACTATACTATATATTATATATATAATATATAATATATATATTACGGCCAACTAGGGGTCGAGCCGACCGGAACATAGGGGGAATTATTTTCACTACCCCGGGGAGGCGGAGGAACCCCAGCGACACCCAAATGCCAAAGAGCGAGGGTTCCGGAGACCCTCCCGGAGGGGAAAATAATCCTACTCCGTAGTTCCCCGAAGGCGAAAGACCCCGACTCTGCCATCGTGCGTGTATACCCTTGTATTCTTACGTTTAAACCACCACCCTTACTTAAAACGGGCACGTCGTAAGTGTTAACGTTAATTAAAATAAGTTAAATACTCTTCTAGACATTTTTATAATCTTGTATTTTAACACATCGCTTTTTTTTTAAAGTTCCAGGACTAACCTTTACGCTATCCAAAACTTATTCCGTTTTATCTGTATGCATTAATAGTTTTTAAAGATACATATGACGACCAATCTACATCGCTGACCATATATATATATTAACTAGATCATATATATGTTTTTCTATTAACTTACTAATATATATATAATATATATATTATATATATTAGAATAGTAATAATAAATATATATAACTACTAAACTATATATAATATATATATATATATTATATATATATACTACTAGTACTAATAGTGTTGGTGGTATTTGTGACACCTTTTTTTCTGAACAAAAAAATTTCTAAGTTCACAAATATAAATTTTCTACGTTCAGAACAACGTTAAGTATAGTTAGTTTTTTTAAGAAACATTATTATGTGGCAAAGCTTCTGGCACTAATTCCAGAAGCTTGCCACTAAAGAATTTTTTCGCTAACAAAACTGACATTTTTTACAAAACTTACTTGTTCTGAATCTACGACAATGTTTTTTGTACACTATGAAACATTTTTTTTCACGAATAACAAGTCCACACGACCAGTAAATTCACAAATATGCCATACTATATATTATATTTATAATATTAATTATATATACTATATTATATATATATATTATTATATATATATTAAATTATATATACTATATTATACTATATATATATATATTATAGTAGTATAGTTACTTATACTATTATATGATATAGGATTAATATATAAGTATAGTTTTTATATATTATAGAACCATGCGGCTTCTTAACATTATTATTTCCTATTTATATGGATGTTGGACCACGGGAGGTTCTACGTACATTCCTAAGGGTCAATGCGGCTTCTAATTATTTATTTACATATTAAACTACTTACTGGTTGACTGGATCGATCGAGGCCGTTCTAGATACGGCCCAATATAGGAACTTCTTAAGTAATTGATCTATTTATATTTATTTAAATATTGCTTTATTGGGATAAAAAAAAAACCTGGGAAAAAAAAATATCCGTCTTAGGAGAAGCCCAATGCGCGGTCTTCTTAATTAATACGATTATTCTACTGGTTGACTGGGACGAGTCTAAAAAGGACCATGGCGGCTTCTTAAGATTATCTTATTTATTATGTGTTGACTGGAACATTTAAAGGGGTTAACGCTGCTTCTTAATTCTTATCTGATACATATATTAGAAGCTCATTATCCTCTCTAGAAATTCCCAGTCAACCCACTACATAAAGAAGACATAACGACTTATAGAAGCCCCATATTAATGTTGACTTTCGGTTAACCCAATAAAAATAATAATTAAACGCCGCATTTGCACCTAGAATGTCCAGTCACTTCATAATATAATTCAACATAATACAATAAGAAAATACTTAAGACCGCATGGGCCCCTATCTAGACCTGTCCCAGTCAACAATACATAATACATAATTAAAAATACATAATTAATATAGCATAACTGCATTGACCCTCTAGAATGTCCCAGTCAACTCATAACTAACATAAGAATAATAACTTAAGACAGCCGCATGGTTCCTTTTAGCCAAAAAAAAAAACAAAAAAAAAAAAAAAAAAAAAGTCCCTGTTTTTCTTTTATCAATATTAGCTCCACTATTGCTAACATACTTCTCACTGTGAAAAATAGTTTGGAGGACAGCAATTTTACTTCCTTGCAACTACTCAAGCGTGGTAAAACATTTTGCTTAACTGTCCTACCACTGATATGATCAATCATTTTATCTAGCGTTTTCTTGGTGAACTGTTTCACAATCATTTTCACACTACATTACCTTTTGTAATTGCGTGTTTTTTCATCATACTGAACTGTAAGATACATTCTTCAAAGTGAATATGTTATCTGACTTTACTTGTAAAAGGTGTTGTTCTGTACGATTCAATTTTTTCTTTAATGGTGGCGATTATAGATCTGTTAAATTGATGTTTTTCACATTGCAACAACAGGAACGATTTACACTTGTTCAATATTGTGCTAACCAAAACAAACTTTCCTTAAACGGGATCAGTAAAAGTTAAATGAACATGACAGGTCTCATTAACTTTCCTACAGACACCAGAAGTCGTTTTTTCTATCTTTAGTGTTTATACAATCTTTCATTCTTTTTAAAACCGTCACATTTTCATTTGAAATGGTTCAAACTGTTTTTACGATTAAGATTGAGATAATGTATTACACACTCGAGACAGAAGCTGTAGAGGCGCTGATTATGAACTTCATTGCTGTGACGATCATTACACAGATGAGCGAGTCCCATGTCTCTGTCATTAAACGTTTTCTTTCAGATTCATCTTAAGTATTTTTATTATACAAAATTCTTATCAAATCTCGACAATAAATATCTACGCGTCAAACATCCGCATAGTTTAACGCGCGGATCGATCTTAACTACATTGTGCGACTGCGGATGCGGACAGCGGATGCGAAATGTTAGCCTTCATTTACTATACTAAATTAGTATATATATATAAAGCTATATATATATATACTATATAGTATATAGTATATATTATATATGATATAGTATTAATATATGTTAGTATAGAGAATATATATATAAGTAAATATATATATATTAATATATAATACTATATATTATAATAGTACTTATTATATATATATATATATGGCAGTGTCAATAGCTGTAACATCATGTAACTCAATGAACCGGCAGCAGCCTACCAGTACAAACAAATTAAATATTTGGAATCAACCGGAAAATTGTAAGGAGGGTTTACTTAATTTTTTTTTTTTTTTTTTTTTTTTTTTTTTTGCATTTACTTCGTCGGACACATATTTTTAAAAACAATTTCCCCCATTTAGTGGGGCTCGCGCCGCGGGGGACAGACCGAGACGGTGCCGAACCCCTGTCGTCTAACTCCGAGTCGGTCCTCGAGGCCCATAAAATGGGGTAAAAACAATTTTTTTAAAATGTCGACGAAACAACAACAACACAAACAACAAAAAAAAACACAAAGTTAAAAACCCCCTTCTTAAAATTTTCCGCTAACTGCAAATAATACATTTGTTTTACCTGTAGGTGCTGTCCGTTCTCGAGTTACATTATATCAGTTTACGACACCTTGAACTATACTACTATATATATATATATATATAAATATATATATTATATATATATATATATATATACATATATATGTAATATAATATATATATAATATTATTATATAATTATATATATATATATATATATATATAATATTATAATATAATATATATATATACTATAAAATTATATACTATATATATATATACTAATATTAATTCTGCGCTATACAGTTTTACATGTTACAATTTAGCTAATGACATTAATGTTTGTAATTTGCTTGGTATATAATGCCTGTTGCTACTTGTTGTTTGTGGGATTGGGCTGAGTTATTTCCATGAGTGATAAATTTTACTTTTGTTTACTTAAGATATTCCAAATATAAAAGTTTCTTATTGTGTACTTTGATGGTCTTGATATAATCCATGTGGCTTCTAATATTTTTCTTATATAACTATATTATACTATATATATAATATAGTATTATACTTATAATATATAATATATATATATATATATATATATATATATATATACTACTAATAACTATATATATATACTATATATACTATATATATATATATATAATATATATATATATATATATATACTATATATAATTAAATTACTATATATACTATATAATAATACTATATATATATATAATAATATAATATGTATATATTAATATATATATATATATATATATAATATATATATATATATATATATATAATAATATATATATAAGTTATATATATATAATCTATATGGGACTACTTGGTTACGAGCGACAACCTACTCATCCGATCCATACTCTCAAACACTACAACTAGTTTACAGACAAAGAATACCAGTGGTATGGACATCTGGCACAACATTTTTACTCTGCGAACACACTGTACAAAAAAAACAAAAAAAAAAAAAAAAAAAAAAATCCATCGTACAAAAACTACAATATGCTACAAGCGAAAAGGAATTACAATTTTTGGACACCTTGTAACAAGTTAGTTAGGGGCATGTATACACAATAAAAAATTAATAATATAAATATATATCAATATTGGCTATTTTTTTTTTTTAGAAACGCAGGGGACATAGATATTAGAATATATATATTATTTGTACAAATGTAATGAAGTGTAAATTATGTGAACCGACGGGGACACACCAGGGGGAACGTTCCATACCCCGTAGGGAGGGCGGGAGGAACCCCCCGCGACCACCCAAGATACCAAACGATGCGGGGTTCCGGAGACCCCTCCCGAGGGACTATCCACCTCCGTAGTTCCCGGAGGCCCGAAGATCCCCACTCCGCCATCGGCGGTAACCCTTGGGTATTCTTAGTAACAAGAAAAAAAACGCAAACATTTAATACGACAGTCCCTATTTATTTTACGAGTAACCAATACAAACGGTTCCTCTACAACTAGGCTTCTCTAACTCAATTTACTATATTATTACGCATAATTTTTAAAAAAAAAAAAATTTTTTTTTTAATTTTTTTTATCATTTTCCTACATCTAAATTTTACCGAGATCCAAAAACTTATTCTTTTTCGCTGTACGCTATTGTAAGTTTTGACACTATATAGTATAATATACATATATACAAAATATAGTATATATATATATTAGATATATATATTATATATAATATATATATATATATAATATATAATATATATAATAATAATATATATAATATATATATATATATATATACTACTATATATATTATTTTAATTTAATATATTTTTTTTTTTTTTTTTTTTTTTTTTACATTTTTCCGCCCAACACATTGGACCACGCACTTCAGCAATGCGTACTCCCTTTTCCCTGTGGCTACTTGTAGTTTTTGACGACTATGCGACTTGTAATGACTAGTTTGTCGCTCTACAACCAATTATCACCTACTTATACTACTTATATATAAATATATATACATATATATATATATATTATATATATACTTATATATATATAATACTATATATATTATAATATATTATATAATATATATATATATTATATACTATATGTGGACCTTAGAGTTTCATGGCGCACACGACTACTATATGTTTTTGTTGTGTTTTACTTTTTTTCATACTATTGTACGTATATGACTACTACAGCAATTTAATTAAGACGTGTTGACGACAACAGACTACGAATTTGAATACTTGAACAAATTACAATATAACAATAACGCAAAAACCGCTCATTTTGCATGAGACAGAAAACGGGATTTTAACGTGCTAATTGCGTGAACAGACATTTAAGATAACGTAAGAATTTACAGATACTCGAACTCCTTTTGCATCAAAATATTAAATAACTTATAACACATACATCCGGTGAAATACAAGCTAGACTATACTATACGATTCGTAATTTCTAAAAAAAAAACACAACTATTTCAACAACACAATCAAACCACTCACTCAACCAACTAGAACTACATCCTAAAAACGTCGATCAATCCAACAAGACATACTCTCCCTTGCCTGAACCGAGATCTCGTACTATCAAGATGAAAGCTTGCCGCTAAATATATATTACAATTAAGTGCAATTTGTAATTATAATTTGTAATTTTTCTAACAATTCAACGATTTTTAACACAGTTATTTGTACTGTGAAACATAAGCAATACTTTACTATTTGAGTCCAACCGGGTTCAACAAAGTTTAACGCATAAGTTGGAATGTATTGTTCTTCTTAGGGTGAGTCTCTGACAAAACGTTTGTCTAACTGTGGCAATAGTAACTTCACAACTTTTCGAACTATGTTTGGGTATAGTTGACTAAATTAACGACGACTGGGCTACACACGTGAACATATTAATCTTTTTTTATATTTTTACCCTCGGTTTCTTTGAACTCCCACTGCTCTTTCCCTGCGATTGCTGAGAGGCCGTTGTACTCCTAACCACGCGTAGACCTCTGACCAAACCTTTTTTCTAAAAAACTTTAATCGATCGTTTTGTGGGCAAATTGGTTTTACCATCCACTCCCGCTTCAAACGAACCTTCAACACCCCAACAATTCTTCTCGACGACGTCATTTTTTCAAGATTCGAAAACTTAAAATCCTATATTGAATTGTCATTGGCTAACAAATCCCTACTTTCATCGGCCAATATACTAGTACGACACCAAACTACTTTTTGGCATCCCGCACAATTCATTTTTTATAAGTTCTTTGAACCCATCGGAGAACGTCCACGAAGAATTCTTTGTCTTTGAACATATGTTCCTTTTCATTCCACATCACCTACTTCTATTCGAGGTTCATCGGTCTTCACAAAATTCCTCATATGCAGGCTATACTCTTAAAGTAACGTCATGGGTTTCTGCGCAAAAAACTTATGGTGTCTCAACAATTGACGTAATATTTCTGTTCCTTCTGCAACTTGGTTTTTGACTGTGGCTGCGCTCGCTGAATATCAACCGTACGCCTTCCGTGAACTGACTTTAGTGCAGCTTTGCAGGCCGCCACAATGCTATCTGACCACTTACTGAAGTTCTTGCGACACGAATACTGTCAGACAAAGTACCTTAATAACAAGCACATACCTACGTTGAATTTCAAGCCAATCTACAAACACGAAATCACATTACAAACCTCTTTAGGACAACAAAGTAACGTTTTATAAAGTTATAATTAGTAATTACTGCTTCACTATTATTCGACTTGATGTATCTTTGCAGTTTTCTACCTACATACAACCTTAAAACACGTCGTTTGGTAATCATATAAGGTTCACTTTTTTTTCGCCAGATTTAGGGGGGGGGGAAAGCCCTTGCATAACCCCCCCCAACCCCCCAACCCCCCCCCCCATTATACTATAATATAATACTATACTATATTACATATATATATAATAATATTATATATATATATATATATAATATACTAATATATACTAATAATACTATATAATAATATATATAGTATAATAATATAGAATATTATATAAATAATATATATATATATAAACTATTACTTTATAATATATATATATATATATATATAAATATATATATTATATATATATAATATATATAATATATATATTATAAATAATATATATTATACTATATATACTATTATATATATATATAAACTATATATATATTAGTATATAATATATATATATTGTTGTGGTTGTGTGTACGTGTGTAATGGACAGAATTTCAGCAGACTACGGCTTCTATATGACTTTATACACCATCCGCGGCTTAAACTCTAACTTCGCCTCTGAATACCACCTTCCTAACTCTAACCCTAACCTTTGCCTTGTCTGAGACACGATGCTAAGAATTCATCCCTAAGCGTCGTTTACATGTATCAATCTATAACCTTATTTCCTAATTTCCGTCTAAAGGTGGACATAGTGCCTATTAACACAGAATCACTCCTGACACACGTCCGAGAATCTCGGACTCCTAACTTCGTGTTCTGCTGCTTACAAAATCTTTTCCTTCCTCTACCTACAATAATCTGTGCTTCCTGCTACTGTTCTCGCTAACAGAACCAGACCTTTCACACACCTTTTTGAATATCTTACTTCTCACGACGACGTTAATCTTCTCATCCAACATAACTGAAGTCCTCTATTTAGGGTTTCCAATGTACACAACACTGACACTGGTTTGGGTCCTCTCATCAGTGATTTAGGTAGGGATGACAGCCAACATTTAGTAGTCTCAACTGACATCGAAAGACTATTAACAGATACCGCACACACATTCCGGATCGTCCCAACCACATTCTTGAACACACTTGACTTATATTCACCTACTACGTCCTCTCTCTATAACAGTAACACCACTCGCCCCTATTGTAAATCTGACCACAACCTATATCTCTTAATGTTAATACCTTTCTCTCCAACACTCCACTCCTGTCTACGCGTTTTCTGGCACCTTTATGGTCCGAATTGGGAGACCTTGCGTTGCTTCTATGCTAACTATAATTGAAATGACTGCTTTGATTCTGGTGACGCTTCAGCTTCTGCCCATAAAGTGGGAGCTGTAAAGCGTTGATGGGATTAGCACGGTTCATTCCTTCTTCGACCTAATCTTTCTCTCCTCATAATCCATGGTTCGATCGTGCCTGGTCTCTGGCCATTCAGGCTACGGACAGGTATCGGGTGTAAAAATTCTCGTTCTCCAACTATCACCGCTTGCTAACTTTCAATTCACGTGTTCTGGACAACGTTGCAGGGACTACTCTCGACGAGCAAACGCGGCTTTTATCAAACGAAAAAGCGTGCTAACATCTGTTCTCGCCTACTTGACAAATCCTTCTGGCCTCTGCCAACAAACCATCTCTAAACCTTCTGTACAATCTCCTTTCCTCCTTTACTCGTCTGATGGTTCCTGTTGCAATCTCCAACTTGAAAACGGCCACATTCTCTCTCGGCTCCCTATTTTCGTCTAACTCAACCCTAGTGATTCTGGCATTCCTCTTCCTCCCCTTCTCCCTCTTCTTTCTATGCCTTTGCCCGTGATTACATTCGATCGGTGCATGGGCTCTGAAATCTATGAACCGTTAACGAAGCGGGTGGCCCGGTGGCACTTCCTCCCGCTCGCTCTCATCGCGAACGTGTGTCTTCCACGTGCTGGCCCCAATCTCCTCATCCGTTCACCAACCTACACATTCTCTCTACTTCTCCACATACTAAGCACTTTCCACCTACCAATATTGGAAAACACCTCACCATGTCCAAAAACCATCACCATTCCGAAAAACACGTAGCCTCTCTGATCCTTACTAACTAATCGCCTACATAAACTCTCACTTGTATTCTTCTACATCAAACGGAATCTTTTATGACAACCCTTACTCACGCTCTCACTTTCTAGATTCGACTCTGGAATCAACATTCACACTTGCTTTCCGATCGCCAGTACTGGCTTCGACGCTCATGGATCTAACATGGCGACTAACATACTATCCTGATCTTTAACTGATTTAACTGTTCATTTCCGCCTTTGGAAACATACGCACGAACCTGCGTGGGTGGCACCTGACACCAATTATCCAAAACCATTGACCGGTATTGGCACGGCACGTTCACATCTGCTCTCTACACAACTCAGCCTTCCTTTGGTTAAAACTTCCTTCTTCCGTTTCGCATACTTACGATCTATTTTATATCTCCTTTAAATGCATCCATAATCAGCGCTGTTTGTAGCACGGGCGACTATCTTCTTCTTTTTCCTGTCATTTGTAGGGTTCCTACCAGGTTCTGTCTCTTCATCTCCTATCTTTATTCTTACTTTTCACTTACGATCTTCTCAGCTGCACACTCTAACCCAAGCCATTGATCGTATGCCGATGACTCGACCCTTCTGCATCTCCAAACTCATTTCAATTCTTGCTCTACCTCTATTACCTTCTACGACATTGCGTCTCGTCCTATAATCCTCCGACTAACTAATACATCGCAGACTGAAGTTACGGAGACCATGATAATGTAAACTTATCCGGAGGTGGGGTCCGCCTCACCTATAATTTCTAAACTTCTTTAAAAACTCAACTCTCAACATACATCTTCCCTCCTCCTAAAAACACCACTTCCAACTTCACTCATCCTATTCGACCGGTTCTCTCGACTACCTCCTGTTGACAATATATACACCCTCCTTGCCTTAACATAAACCAAAAAATAGTCTTGAAACCACACCACTCACCAAATGTCTGCCAACGGGCGCGCCTCCAAACGAAACTGGAATTTCTATTTTACTGACTGCGAGACTTTTTTTCCATCTCCTCAGTTTCTCCAGCTTATTACAACGCCATCATCCGCTTTGTATTGGAGTAACTGCTCTCATACTTGGAGGGCTCTGGTTTTACCCGACTCTTACGACACGGGTCCAAGACGTCAAAGCCAAAACTTATAACACTCGTTCCTACTTTCCACTTCAATCTTGACCCCTCTACCATCTTTGCGCGCGTCATCGATGTTGGATGCTCTACCTTCTCTCTTTCTATAACCCAAGGTATCCACACAATAGGGACACAACGCAGCGGCACAGGCTCGAAGAGGACTGTCACTCGCGTACCTCCACCTTTAGACACGCCCGCCGAGACACAGGGTGTGTGTCTTGCGTACTGAGTTTTTGTGGGATTATTGGTACACCGCTCAGGCTAGTTCGCTGCGGTGCTTTCCTTCTTTCTTGCCACCTCTGTTCTAGTGGAATTCTCTCCATCTTCTGTGTTTCCTGGCTGAACTTTAATCTCCTCACTTCACAAGCTTGCGTCGGTGCTCACTGACTGCCGTACAACCTTGCGTTATTGGTGAGCTCTGAGACGTGTAACACTCCCCTCCTTGAATAGGGCTCCGCCCGGGAGTGGTGGAAAATGTAAACAATAAATAAATAATATAAATAAATATTCTCATATAATTATGTACAATATTATCCCTTACAACTAACTAACAAATACTTAAACTAAACCCATTAAACGATACTATATATATATATATAATTATATATATATATATATAATATATATACACTACTTATACATATAGATATTACTCTACATAAATCACTACGAGTTGAATACACTATATTAATATATCTCACATAAACTAATATATAATTAACTACTTAACTATATATACGTCGCTAATTATAAAAAATAATTATACCATATTATAACAACTACAGACAACTATACCGATACATAATTCACTTAACGTACACTCCTTATTCGGATATACTACTACTTATAAAATAATATAAGTATTATGCGAATTACTAACTCCTTATAAGTACTATATATCCCTACAATAGGCATCATACGTAATTAGACCCAAATATAATCAGATAGACTACTATTAAGCCAATAAACTAACTACTTTGTCGAATACCACAAGATTGTCGTAACAAAAATACATATTGTAATAACTAAATCAACACACATCGCGACCATGTGAGCTGTTAACCACACTATAAATATACTAAAAAACAGTAGGCCAGATTCCTCTCCATCCATGAACCTATTAACTTAACCTTACATATTATATGTCCTGATAACATAACCATAAGCCCTCCAACCATTCTGACGTACGATAAACAAACTCCATATCATAAATTACTATATATCCCCCTAATATACTATGATACCAACACTATCACGGCAATTATCTAAGTAACGACCCAACTAAATATTCACCCTAAATGCAGCATATGGACTCATAACTCAAATACACATTACGATCTCCATAATACTTTACCGCTCATTAAGATTACAACATGCCCCATAAAAAGGCGGCTTTACTCTATATTATCATATCTATTACATAGAATCATACTACTTATAATCTAATGAAGCTTCTCCTACTATTCAAGTTCATTAAACACCTTTAGACATTTTGTATGTAGTCGCCACCAATAATAACCGCCACTACGTAAGCAACATGAAATGTATATCAGATACTACTTTAATAAATTATATAATTATTATATATATATATAAGATATAGATAAATATTAGTATATATATAATACTATATAAATAATATATATACTAATATAATATATATATAGTTACTTTATGATTTCGCCAACCACAATAAAAAACAAGTACGACTTCAGTTGGTATAGTGCTTAATTCTATTACCAAGCAAGACACTGCCTTTAAGGCTTTTTTTCTATTTAAAATACTAACTTTAATTTACTTTTTACTTTTTATTGTTTCCGGTGAAAACAAACCCACAGTATAAACATATTACAATTCAACTGAATGACACTCATTTAACATACTAAAGAATTTAACTGTAATGAAACATTATTTCCTAACTACTTACGATATCATTGTTACTAGTAATTTTTCAATACAATTGAAATTACTGTATGAAAATCCGACCAGCGTTAAGCACTTATGTTTTGTTGCCAGCAAGGTAATACCACTGTTTGTGTACTAGCGTTTCTGTTAAATATTTTTTTACTAAGACCCATAATCCAATCTCAAAAACTACTACAGCTACCGGAAAAAGGAACACATTGCTGAAAAGCGTAAAAAAATTTATGTGCGGAAACTGGTAAAAAAAAAAACAAAAAAAAAAAAAACAAAAAAAAAAAAAAACAAAAAACAAAGAGATAAGTCAACACGATAATAGTTCAACGGGAAGGAAACCATTACCCATATCAAGGTAAAATTTTAGATTTGAATGTAAAACTAAAAAACAATTAAACAGACACTTAATGGTTAATAACTTATAGTAAATATGACGTACAAGGCTATTTAGAGACCTTTATACGTTACTCGTTAAAACTAACACATACGACTTTTTTAATTGGGTTTTTTTTTTACTGAAAGAACTACCCAAGGGTATAGCGCACCGATGGCAGGAGTCGGGTCTGTCGGCTTCCGGGGAACGAGGGGTAGGACTAATTGCCGCCCCCTCGGTGAGGTCGAACCCCCGCTCGTTGGTATGTGGGTGTGGCGCGGGGGTTCTCCGCCCTCCCCACGGGTATGAAAACGTCCCCCCTGTTTCCCCGTCCGGCTCGACCCCCTACCACTTGCCGTGTAATACTATTTACACACAATAATATATATATATTATATATATTAATAATATAATATATATAATATATTATACTATATATATATATATACTAATACTATATATAATATACGTATACTATATATATACTATTTCCCCGCCGGCTCGAGCTCCCCCCCACAAAAATATGCCCTTTTTTTTTTTTTTTACCATTTTCGGAGTAAAATATTTTACCAGGATTCCAACAAATGTATTTCCTTTTCCTGTAGCTATTGTACGTTTTGAGATATGAGTATTTGGTATTTGGGTGCTGGCCTTATAATTACTACAATTTAAATTAAATAATATATTATACATTCTACAAATTACTAATTATAGTATACATTATTATTATTATTATATTATTATTACTTGATTTACTTATTACTATTATTATATTATTACTTATTACTTATTTTTTACTATTATATTATTATTATTATGTACTTAATTATTATTATAACCAATATCGAACAGTTCAAAAAGAATCTATAAAATGATTTTTTAGTTATTAATATAAATTAATATTCGCTAAGCTCAAAAAACCTTAATATAACTGGTCTTTCTTTTCGTGTACTACTAACCTTTTCCTTTTGCGAACCATAAGTCTTGCGAGATTAAAATATTTGCGAGACTTTAAACTTTTTCATTTTTTTCTTTGTTTTACAACAACTATTAATGATATTACTACCACTCATACAAAGATAGTGGTTGAAGAAATCACAAGAACTATATATATAAGAATATAATATATTATATATATATATATATATATAAACTATAATATATATTATTATACTATATATAATAAATATATATATATATTATACTATATAAATATATACTATATATATATATATATATTATATATTATAATATATATAATATTATATTTCTCACCTTCCTCACCACTCCATTCCTGTTAGGTAGACTCCTGTCCAACGTGTTGCTACCCAGAACATCCCTCCACGACTCCCATTCTTCAACACACGTGCCGTCCTTTCCCATTCTCCATCGTTTCTCCCCGCGACCGTAATGAAATTCTTCCACACGCATCCTTGCCATCTCTTCTTGTCCTCCCGGCCACTGTCTCGTTCAATAGGTCTCCCAATTAAGTTACATCTTCGGGGGTACTCTAAAGTCCCATTCTCTGCAACATGACCGACACCATCTCAGCTTTCTTCAATACACTCTACTTATTGTCGGACTCCGAGCTCTTCTCTTTTTGCTTCACTTCTAACTCTGTCCTCAGCGTTACCCTCTTACAACTCTAACCACCTCGCACTTCAGCACGCTTTCTATTACTCTCTGCATTGTGTTACAGTACCCCAAAAATTCGCGACCCGTACTTGTACATCATTGGTCGTAGATGGTTGTATATACTAGTCACTTTTACCTCTACCTGCACTCCCTCTTGCACTATCAATGGGTACATACCATACCACATTCTTTTGAATATTTTGTACTTCTTTCCCTCACTTCTGACTGTATCCACTTCTTCTCACTCGAATATACTCTAGATATTTGAATCCTGGTCTTTTTACACCTGTTACTCTCATCCATAACATCTCTCGCGTGTTCTTACTGCCCTCGTATATCGTCATTCTCCGTCTTTCTACCTGAATTCACAGCACGCTTGTAGTTCGTGTTGTTCCCTTGTCACCTAGTATACTATATACTAATATATATATATACTAATTATATATATATATAATAACTAATATAATATACTATATATATATATATATATATATATAATATATATATAATATATATATTTATATATATACATATAATATATATATATTATATACTTAATATATTTTGCGCGCCTATAATCTTTTTGAGTGCGCCTGCGCCTATGCCCTTATGCCGCCGGACTAGTGCGCCTCGCGCCTATGCGCCTATATTTTTGGTCACCATAATGCGCCTACGCCGCCCACTGCGCTCTACTGCTGGCCTTTGCCCTACACTTTTCGCTCGCTGTGTGGTATGTTCGCTACACATTTAATTTGCAACAGTAAACACTTAGTGCGATAACTACAAAGCACTCTTTTTACAACGGAAGAAACAAACCACACTTTATAATTTTTGTAATGAATACACCCGTAAACTATACTCTACGCGTCCTTTTCTACCTCCCATGTCCTGTGATCCTGTTTCCCCCCACGAGTTCAGCTCGAGCGCTCAAGACAGTTTGACAAATCTTCAGAGCCATACGTTGCCAATTTATTTGTACGTTACAAACCTACTGAACCAATTATATATATATATAATTATATAATATATATATATAACTAATATATATACTATATATAATAACTATATATATATATATATATATATAATACTACTATATATACTATACTATTATATACTATAATATATATATATATATATACTATTATATATAATAATATATATATTATACTATATATAATATATATATATATATATATATATATATAATATATATATTATATTATATATACTATATATATATTATATTTATATATATTATATATAATATATAATATATAAATTATATTAAATATATATATATTATATATATATATATATATATTAGTACTATATACTAGTACGTTTTTTCTTACACTGGTTTTAAATGATACAAGTTCTAAGTTCTAACTTTAACGGGTAAAAAAATGCTTTGTTCTGTTCACTGCTGCGGCTATAGGGTCACACGAATTGGCTTGTGCGCCTTTGCCTTAACTCCGCCTTTTTAACAAAATTGTTGCGCCACGACACTTGACTAGTGCGCCATACGGCGCATACGCCATAGGCGCACTTGGTGGCTGCCACGCACTGCTCTGATATACTACTACTATACTAATATATATATATATATATATACTATACTATGATATATATACTATATATATATATACTATTATTATATATATATACTATATATATATATATACGGTATATTATACTACTAATATATACCTAAGATACTATTATACTATATATATATATATATATTCACAAGCAAATTCACAGCAACGAAAATAATATCATTGTTAAACTTAAATCTTTGCCTGCAACAATCGACGATACTATGAGGCCATACAAAAAAATGCCCGTAAGCTGATTGATCCAAAACATACACGGACTAAGTCAACTACACACCACGTACAGCAACAAACGACGTAACGTTAGGCTACACACGCTTTTTTATCACATAAATAACGCCAATTACCCGGGTAGATGTTGTTTCCTTTAAATTCCGATAACCACTTTTACATTGGAACGATACTCTCTCCCCTCTCTCTCTCTCTCTCTCTCTCTCTCTCTCCGTCGTCTTCCCCTCTCTCTCTCTCTCTCTCTCTCTCCTCTCTCTCTCTCTCTTCTCACTCTCTCTCCTCTCTCTCTCTCTCTCTCCCCCTGCAGTGAATTAAGACTTACCCGACAAGTTTAATAGTTTACACGACTTACCTAAACACATTAAAATTTTGATTAGTCCGTTTACATATGTTATTTACTTTTTAATATTATATTACTATATTACTTAATTATTATTATTATTATTATTATACTTACATATTATTATATTAACTATTATACTTTTATTACTTATACTAAGTATAGTAAGTACGTAGTAGTATAGTAGTAGTAGTAGTAGTCAGTAGTAGTACGTAAATAACTACTATTATATATATATAATATATATATATATATATACTATTATATATATATATATATATATAATATATAAAATATAATATATATATATATATACTAATACTATATACTAATATATATATATATATATATATATATAAATACGGCACTATAATATTAAAAAAATAAGAATAATAACTAACTAACAACTAATTACTGATAAGAATAACATATTAATAATAATAACAATACATAATAATAATAATAATAATAATACATAACTAAAATAACTAATAATTAATAATACTATACTAACTGAATAATCGATATATTTTCAACAATATACCGATAGTACTTTAATACTTTAACAATTAATCGATTACTTTACAGTATCGATATTTACTTACTATATGACATTCCTACTTCTGACCTAACAAGCTAAACCTGGTAACTTATACGTTGTTTCTGCGGTTGACACAACACGAGTGCGGAGGAACCTGTTTTAACAACACCGAGAGGGTAGTAATTGTCTTGCATCCCGACCACATGTGGTGAAATAAATGAAGCTTGAACGAGTTTGTAAATAGAAACTGAACACAAAAATTTGCACATTTGAACAACGTACTACTTAGTTACTTACCACTACTTCGTTTTTTCTATTTTATTTTTTTGCCTCTTTGATATTGTTTTAAATTTTGAATTTAATGAGTAACATATATCTTCTATTTTGCTTATGTTTACGTAGTTAAATTAGAATATAACAAACTACCACTATATCTTTCAACTTATGTCTCCTCTAATTTTACTTTTATTTTATATTACCTTGGTGGATGTAAAATACTAAAAAAGTCACTATTAAGGCATCAACTTAGTTATCTTATACATATTTTACGCTGGAATTGTACCTTTTGCTCAATAATACTGGGTATAACCACGAACTACTCACTAACACGCCCAAAAAACACACTAATCAGTTCACTTCTAGATTTCAGTAGCGCCGTCTAACTTATCGTGGCTGTGACAATCAAAACTTTTAATAATTCACACACACAGTAACACGTGTTTGGAGTAAATTGTTTAATTTCTAATTTCTTTCAATTATTTTTACTATCATACCCTATCTCTATTCTCTTACTCTCTACACACAATAATTTACCCCTAATTATGTTAATGAGTGCTAGCTTACCAAAAGCCACAACAGGCTAACGTTTATCTTAGGCCTATCAACGACTTATCAAAGACATAAATTCTTGACAAACACAAACATCAGTAAGGCTCATATGATACACCACACATGAATTTAATTTACTATACAATTTTACTCACCTCTATCTCTTTCTCTCCTCTTCTTTTTCTTATCACGGTAATCTATAGCCTTTAGTTAAAATTCGTACCTAAAAAAAAAAATATTTTATAAGCTGAAAATATATATTTACGATACTCCTTTTTTTCCCTTGTTGTTCCTTCTCCTCTTTTTTTTACTGAGGGTAATCTACAACTTTTTGAGTACAAGGTTTGAGTAAATTATTTTGAATTAGGAATCACAACACACTTTACCTCAAACCTTTGCTCTTATCAACACTTTAGACTGACATCTAAGACTCACGTCATTTGAGGTGGTCAATCAAAAACACATCTAAAACCACAACATATTATTAGATTATGATCACACATCGTGACTTCGTAACGCACACCACAAACGTGCCAATAAAATGTTGCATAAAGGTACAGAAAAACATTAAACTTTGTTCATTTTTGTGTTGAAAAGGGAACATGTTCAGACTATTGTGCTGACGGTATTTTCCGACAGGGATATCTAGATTAAGATTAGTTAATTTGTGGTGTGTAGAGAGATGGGGTGAGTCGTGTTGTTGATCATATGTTAATGACTTTAACAATTAAAATAAAAATGTTTTGGAAGTAAATATAGTACAAAATTAATAACTTAATAAACATGCATTCTTTTTTTTCAGAACTTTTTTCAGTCCTAATTAAATGAATCCCCGGTTCAGATTTTCATGAAACTTATATGAAACTTTTTAAATAAACCATAATGAAGAAATACGTTAAAAAGGAAATATTACCCTGAAAAAGTCATGAGGTCTCTAAATTTTATATTTATATTTCTCTATTAAGGCCTTATCAATAGCACCAACACTAGCCGATCTCGACGAAACATAAGAAATGTATGAAATAAGCGGTGAAAAAAAATGACAATAAGAAAAGCTATGGCGACTCCTAATTTGATCTTTATAACACTATACATATATTAGCATACAGTAGGTCAGTATAATAACTTAAATTTAGTGAAATTGGTAATCTACTGGGGCTTGCCTTTTTGAGTCGATTCGAGAAATTGCTCTTCGTATAAGCTCATTTAGTAATTAAGCCTATAATTTATAATACTAAATACTCAGTTAACGATTAAATGATTTAGTTGAAGAAAAAAAGTATAGTATAAAGACTAATAAATAATTGAAAACTTGAATCTATAGGGCCTTACCCATGGTTTCGCTTTTTTCAAAGCGAAACCATGGGTAAGGCCATGGTTTCGCTTTTTTCAAAGATTTCTTGCCTCTTTGACGATATTCTCTATAGACGACCTAAGTAACTCTGCCTGCAGGCTGTAAGTTACATTACAGCTTTAATTAAGTACTTAGTACGTATTTGATTTTAGGGCAAACGGAAACTAGAGATCAGACTTGAAACTAGTGGGGAACTTGGAACATAAAACCAATGCTCCTCATTACCTTTACCATTTTTGTATGATAACTTATGAACCATTGCACATGCCTGTACTTTGCCTTATTGAAGTTAATGAACCTATTTCTTGCGCCTACGTGACATTCTGATTAACTATACCACACTACGTAGCAAAGTATAAACATCCCACTCTAACAACCATTGTGTTATATACTTGTGGAAGCATACTAAGAATTTTTTATTCCTACTTATCAAACACTAAAATATAACACAAAAAGAACGAGATATATGTGGACATATATGATAATTAGTTACTTAAACACTTTTTATAACAGAGAAGATTAAACTATAGTAACTGAAAACAGAAATTTACCTCTTTTTTTTCTTTTTTTAACCTATTCACATTATTGATTTTATACTTTGACTTTTTGAACCACTGTGAGCACCGTAACTTCAATTTTTGAACCATTAGACGCCTAATACCAGTAACAACGAGAAAAATCTATTAAAACACTGTGTTACATCTACAAGCTACACTATTAAACTTGAGTGAATATACACTAGAAAGACAACTGTAGTAGGAATCTGAAGTTGGAGACGTATAAACTAACAATTTTTATGTTCAGATAGACTAGGGACACACTTCAATATCAACAATTGAAGGATTTTGTGTGTGTGTGTGTTGTTGTGTGGTGTGTGTGTGTGTGTGTGTGTGTATGGTGGTGTGTTGTTAAGGTGTGTGTGTGTGTGTGTGTGTGTGTACCGCAATACGGTGGGGTGAATGTCGTTTCGCGGCAACACATTTCCCGCAAAAAGTAACAACCATATATAATATAACTTTGAATGTAAACCAAACAGTTTTTATTTTTATAATCCCAATTCCCAACATACTTTACGTATTTTCTTTTTGGCACCTAACACTTTTGAAGTAAACATGGTAATATTTTTTTTCATACTTTGCTTAATACTTTTTTGGCGGTAACATTTTACCGCGACAAACGACAACTCCCTACCACCACCACACACACACACACACACACAACACAACCACACACAACACACACACATCACCACACCACACACACACACACCACATACACACACACCCACCTACACACACACCAACACCACCACACCACACACCACCAAACAAACTGTTCGAAACATTATAGCATTGGATTGACAGTACTAAACTTTTAACTTATATATTACTAACTCATGTTTATAAACCGTGTAAAATAAGAATCTCATTGCCCACATATGCACTCTTTTTACAACTTGTTTATTATACGCTTACTGTTGTTGATTTTTTCACCTATTTACCCACAACTACACGAGTAGGAGGCACCAGACGTGAGACCCCCGTACTTTTACCCACTGTTTTTACCGAATTCTCGAATTTAAACTTATTATATTTAACGTATATTAACGCACTTTTTGTACAGTCCATGAAATACGGAACCGGGTTATTTGACTACAAAGCCCTTGTTCTTACAAATAACTTGCCTGCTTCTTAAACTGAGTTTTTGTTAGCTGACACATAAAATTCATTGGTATGGGACAACATTAGTGCTTTTAGTACACTCGAATAATTTTTACGTGACAAATCTTAGCGCAACTGATATAATCACTTACAGTTGTTTAAAAGTTCCACAAAACAGCCCTCTCTGTTTATACCAAAAAATTTATCCAACAAAAATAAACATAGAAAAATAAACTGTACAACTTAACTCTTTGTTTAGACATATAAGCTCTTTACAAACTGCAATATAACAACGCTCCTTACAACACTCGACATGCTCCTAAATGCAGTTACCCACAAAAGGACTGCGTGCATATTCTAATAACTTTAACTTCGAGGTCCGACAACCTCTCGAAGCCCTAGGCGCGACGGTGGTGGACTAAGGATGACATGACACTACTATAAACAAATTACTGTACATAGGCACTTAAATGGCTATTAACCACACACACCCCTAATAAGTACAAACCTTCATACTCAACGATTTTCATACTTAACAACCTCCGTATCTTTGAGTTCTTTGGAACCTGTATAACTAATGAATTTCCTATCTTTCGATTTTTCTGAGAAAATAGCATATTGAAGAGCAACTAACTACCTGTATGACGAAGTTATTTCGGCACTTAAAAAAATAACTTCCACTTCAAACTTCTTAATAGCAGCTTTGTATGAAGCTTCGGGGCTTTTGAATTTTTTAGTGAAACCCCCCCCCCTCCGGAAAAAAACGACAACTAATAAAATCTTTAAATTTCATGATTTTTCAATGACTTTTCGCTAAGATACTTGGATTTAACACACGTTTGCGAATAAAATATTAACCAAATACGTTGAAAAATGTCTTGGATGTGAGGGAGTTTTATTGGGTCCATTTATGATGTTTTGAGAGATAGTGGTCGAGGCAGTAGTGGTTGAATGTGTTTTTTTAATCCATGCTGATGGTCTAGGAATTTTATCTGTTGATATGTTTTTGATTGTTTGAATTTTTCTAGTAGTTTGAAGAGACTTAACTTCAATGAATAAAAAATTACAACATAATAATATTATAGCAACGGCACTCTGGCGGAAATTCCTACATTATTGTCATTATTTCTACTATGCATGTCAAACCACACAAGGATCAGTTTCAAACAGGTTTCTTTTATTTCTGAGGTAGGAATGATAACATATTGCACTTCTCAATATTACAAATAATCTGTAAAATTCTGAGTGGTGGCTGTTTCATTGTTGTTCATACGACTATAGACTCCCTACTTTTAACGATTTGATTTACACTAGACTTGACACTAAAACACCTTACAACAAAATACATACCTACCACCGAACTTAACAAACTAACACGTTTGTTTACAACTTTAACTTTGGCGTGATACCCTACGAATCTAAAAGAGTCTTTACTTTATATTCCATTAAGAGTGACTTATGCTAGATTACCATCAACTAACATCCTTTAAAAAACTATACCTATATCGAACTTACAGCCGTTTCGTTTTGCAATATTCTTACGAAAACATAAGAACGTTCTCAACAAAACAACGTCGTTTTGTCAAATTTTAAGAAAAACTTTGACGAACTACTTCTCACCAACTAAGAATTTTACACAATTTCCGTCGATTGCTACTTTTCCCTACTATCCGACACAAATTCTTTCTTACCGAAACAACTGTAAACAAGGACAATATCCTGAGCAGCAAGCAGTCATAAGGACACAAATTTTGTTATTCTTTTCACTATCTTTATGGTGTTATTAAACAACTGGCACACACACTTTATTAATGACTTACAGAGTAATGATGACTTGTGTACATATTCTTGTGTGATTTCAACACTTACATTAAATCCTAAAACTAATTCATAAAACTTAAAACGCAATGAACTACACTGATTTTTCACTACTCGACGTGGTAGGCTCCCGATGCTTTCCTTGAATATAACGAATGCTGTAATTCAGCTTTGCCAACTCTTTTGACTGAACACAGATGTTAAATGATTCTCACCTTTTCATTGTTTTTTTTTTTTTTGGTAACACAATACTATAGTATATAATATATATATATATATATATATATATATATAATATACTAATATTATATATAGTATATATATACTATATATATATATAAAATATATATATATATAAATATATATACAATTTATATATTATATATATATATATACTATAAATACTATTACTATACATTAAAATACTACTATACTATATATATATACTATACTATTAAACTAATATATATAGTATATACACTATATATATACAACTAAAGACGTTACCCGCATCATATCTCGTAAACTAAGATAGGTACAAAGAAGAACCTGATAACATTATATGGAACCAGCGTATGAACACTTTGGTATGAAAAGACAAACAACAATGTTTATTTTTTTAATTTTTTTTTACTACTCTTCCAAAATAACGATAACGTACAAAGACAAAACTAACTACACCATATTTTACGACATCAGCGATACAACACTTTGTTATGAACAACAAAATGACAACAAAATTTTTTTTTTTTTTTTACACAAAAAGAAAACCCCCAGGTAACACGAAAAGATGGCAGGAGTCGAGGTCTCTCGCCTTCCGGGGGGTCGACGGGGGGACTTCGTCCCTCCCTCTGTCCCACCGTCGACACTCGAGCCCCTAAAAAATTCATACGATCTGACTTCATACATATGTTTACTTACTGTTATAAAAACAATTTCTCCTTTTTTTTCATACAAACTTTTCACACCGCTGATTCCACTAATACGTACTGATTACACGTTTTTCTTGTACCAAATAAATGCGTAGTTTTTGGAGACATAATAAAAAACAAATAAAAAATAACTAAAACTTTCTTTTTCAGGTGTTTAACAATTTAATAAAGCTCTGATGGCTGAAATAAACAATAGTTTCTTTGTACCTATCTTAGTTTTGAGATATGATGCGGTAACCTTCTTTAGTTGCCATATATATATATTATACATATATATATACTACTTATATATATATAAATATATATACTATATAAATATAATATATAGTAATATATAACATAATATCATATATAGTATTATATACATATAAACGTAAAATAATAATATATATATAGGTAACTAATACTATATATATATATATATAACTATATACTACTAACTGGTATTCACAGGACCATACGTGCGGTGACCTTTGTCTCTCAGGGTAGGGCACGGCTTAGAGAGAGAGAGACGAGAGACGAGACGAGAGACGAGACAGAGACGAGAGAGTAGAGACGAGACGAGAGAGACGAGACGACGACGAGACGGACGAGACGAGACAGACGAGAGAGAGAGATGAAACGAGAGAGACGAGAGACGAGAGATATCCTCCCACGAAGACATGCACTTTCCAACACACCTGACTGACCAACACGAACTGAGTGCTTTGGACAACAATTGTTGCTGGTCGCAGACGCTCCGAGACCACTCTTCTAAACCCTCGTGACATTTCACAGACGTACGAACACTGTTAATCGCTGTTAAGACGATGACACACACTCATAAATCGAACTGTATGCAAGCACTATTTAGAAGCACTCTAAAATCAAGAACGCACCGGAATCTAGCAGCAGCACGGATTAACGAGAGTTCTGAACTTGATTCGAATTTCGTATTTGGTTGACACTTTCTCAAAAAGTATGCCTCACGTGACCACTTACATGTTTTTTTTTCGGGCAGCTTCAGTCTAATTTATTTGACCGCAGTCCACAAAGCTACACTAACTATTTGCAAACTTTTACACTTCTGACAAATTACAACAACATAAGAGACTGAATACTATTACGTATTTTTCCGTTTCCTTCCTGAACCAAAACGACAGAAAAAAACTTGAACACTGATAGACGTCATTTGCTGCACACAAGAGGTTGTGGACGTTTTGATTGCAATGTAAGACGAGAGTATTCAAGTTCTTCCATAAACATCCTGGGATAGCTACGTAATCGCACTTCTTTCCTATATGGACTACACATTCCACTAAAATAACAAACACACTTTTCCCGACGCAATTGCACTCGACTCACAACAGCTGTGCTGCTTACCACCCGAGTGTTGGACAATACGACAAACCTTTGAGAACAGAACATTCCCCGTGTTTTACTTACACACGAACAGATTCGCAAGGTTTCAGCGGAACCTCTTATTGAATATGTTAACTACTAGGTAGGTAGCTCGACTGAAACTTTACGGAGACTCACACTTTTCAAACTATCACCCAAGACCTACTACACAATTTTAACTTACAACTCCGATGACCGACCGTATCACGAACAGAAGATGATTTCTCGACCTGACAGACGAATAACACAACTTTTTTTACGTACTAATCGGGCACGAGGCGACGGAGATTGAAATGCATATACACCGCTTGAATAGTACCCACTATTCAATTAGAAACACGCTATACTTGGTCTAGTAAATTTCACCCACAACTTTTTCAATGAACAAACGGTAATTGAAACACACCTTTTCTACACCACACTAAAAAGTCGAAGACGCTATTCTTATTTAAACATGACGATTACGCTCTTTCGACTTTTTATTGTAGACACATAGTTTTCAAACTTACTTTTTGTCATTGACACATTTGTATTTTACAGACCCATTACCGTTTTTCTGACTGACAACGCACTCGCTAATTGCATTCAATCTCCTCGTTGCCCACTGGTACCTACGATAAACAAACGTTTTTATTCTCTTCAAGGTAAGAGAACACCACTACTCTTTTCTGCTTCCTGACGTCCGTCATCGGAGTTGTAACTTACAAATTACTGTACGTACGTTGGTTGATAATTTTGAAAATGTTGATCTCTACAATGTTGTCATCGCTCACCCACTGGCTAAATTTAATAAGAGTTCTTGAGTGGTGCAGATCTGTTCTTGAATAAAACACGGGGAGTTCTGTTCTCAGGTTTCTGTTTTCCTAACATCGGGTAACGCAGCAACAGCTTGATCGACGGAGTGCATTGCCCGGAAAACTGTTTGTTACTTCATGGAACATTGTCCACTTAGAAGACATTTACTAGCTTCCAGGATGTTTAGGTGAACGCTACAACCCTCTCTCTTACACTTGCATCAAAACTAACCGCACAAACCTCTTTTGCAGCAACTGATCTAATGGTGCAAATAAATGTTTTTCTTTTGTTCAGAATGAAATATGTCGCTAATATATTCATCTCTTATTTTTTGAATTTCACGAATTAACAAGTTTGCACAACTAGTTATTACGCTTTTTGACTGCGTCAACTAATTAGACCTGACGCTGGCGACAAACATAATGTCAACTGAGGCACTTACCTTTTGAGACAACAATTCAACCACAACTTCGAAATCGGACATCACTTCAAGGAACTCTACTTAATGCCTGCTCTGCAGATCCAGCTTCTCATTGATTTAGACTGCTTCTAATGATTCTGCAACATTCGGAACTTATTTATCTTTCATCTCCTTAACACGCGTTAACTACTCTATCTTGAAATTCCAACGTACAAACGATGCTCGAGCTCTGCGACCACCACATTTGCCAAAGCACCTCATTCTTTGTCTCATCAGTGTTTGGACATGACTGTCTCTGGGCGACATACTCTCTCTCTCTCTCTCTCTCTCTCTCTCCTCTCTCTCCTCTCCTCCTCCTCTCTGCATCTCTCTCTCTCCTCTCTCTCTCGTCTCTTCTCTTCTGTCTCTTCTCTCTCTTCTCTCTCTCTCTCTAACGCCTGCCTACCCTGACGAGACCAAGTCACGCACCTTGCCTGATATATATATACTTACTACTATATACTTAATATATTTATATTATATAAATATATATATATATATAATATATAATGATATTATATACTATTATATATATTGTATAGTATATATATTATAATACTATACTACTATAGATATATATATAGTAATACTTATATTATATACTGGCCAACATCTAAAAGACAGTTACCGCATCATATCTCTGAAAAGCTAAGACTAGGTACAAGATAACTAATACACACTATACTGAACTCACGTATAAAACTTTGTACCGGAAAAGGAACAAAAATTTTATTTTTTTTTATTTTTTTTTTTACTATTCCAACACAATACGAACTAGTACCAGACGAAACCAAAAAAGAGACACTGATTGAAACTGTCAGATCAGAAGGACAAGGAGAAACTTTTTTTTATACAAATAACATAATTTTGGAATCAGCGTATGAACTATTTTTTAGGGCTCGACGCACGACGGTGGGACCAGACGGGAGGACACACGTCCCCCCTCGTCGTCCCGGGAGGCCGAGAGACCTCGACTCTTTGCACTCTTTGCGGTTGACCCTGGGTATTCCTTTTTAGTTAAACAAACAAAAAAACAACACCACTTTTTTTCCACTTTTTTTTCATACAACAATGTTATAAATGTTAATTATAATGTCTGTTATCAGTAAAATGAAACGATCTGAAATTGAGATATGTGAAAGTTAAACAATTAACACATTTTTTTTTCATTTTCATACAAAATTTCATACGCTGACTCCATATTATGTTACTCAGTTTTCTGTACCTACTCTAGTTTTGGATCTATGCCTCTTGTTCCATACTACAGTTTTATTACTATACTAATATATATATATATAAATAATATATATATATATATATACTATATATACTATATATATATTACATATATACAAACTATATATAAACTATATAAATATACTACTATACATACATACATATTATTATTATATATATATAAACCTATATATATATAATATATATATATATATATATACTATATATATATATAACTATATAATAATATTATATACTATATAACTAGTATTGTTACAGAAAACACAAAAACACATATGAAACAGTGCATCACTTGTAACATCTTTTCACTCAAAACATTGGCAAACGCTGAAAATACCGCCATTTTTACTTCAATGGAACGCATCGGCTACCAACGTAGTAAACACACTTATCACTTGCATTTTTTTATGAATACTTTTAAGGATACATAAAATTGGTGACAAACACACAACATATATGACACAATTCTCATTACTCTTGAAATCACTTACATACAACAAAAATTGACATTCCATTGTAAACAAACAAAAAGAAACAGAAAACGAAAAAGACAAACTGCTTTCTGGCATCATTCCTTTGTTTACATTTTTCGACACGAACTACGAATTTTTCGGTACAGACTAGGGAAACTACGCACACTCTTACGGACATTTGTCAAAACTTCTTACGTTTGTGACGATATTCTTCCACAAACTTTTTCCTTAACAACATTTGGACAAACACGAACGTTTTTTTTGAGAACGTTCTTATTTTCGTAAGACAACTTTGCCAACACCGACACAAACGGCTTAACGTTCGATATACGTACTTATTTTTTAATAGAGTTTATTGGAATTTTTACTTCATGTCTATACTAAAATCACAAATGAAAATCAGAAGGATTTTTTCAGATTCGTTGGTGTCAACGCGAAATTACAATGTGTACAACACAACTTTTTTTTACAGTCGATGTACGTATTATTTTTACAGAAGTGTTTTATTCATCTATGTAACATCCAAAATCTTAAAATACGGTCTATATCTATTGACACAATGAACACCAGCAAACACCTACAACGACGTGTTACAAGACTTGTTACCGTATCTTATTTCCCCTATTCTTTCCACACATAACTCTACTCAGAACATAAAAGAAACCTTGTTTGACAACATGATCCTTTGTTTGACACACTACGCATAGTAGACAACTAATGACATATGTAGGACATTTCCCCAGACGTACGCCTTGCTATAATATTATTTAATTTTATTCATTTTTATTTCACACTTGAACATTTTTATAATACATACTACACAAAACACATTCAAACAATAAAAACACCTCACTGACTTTTTTGGAGCAAAACAATCAACTGAAACATCATTGACTTTATACTCTACACTTGATTTTTCCGTGCTCAATCCCTGAAAGCATAGTTTACCTTATACAACTATTGGATAAAATCCGAACACACAATAGAAAAATTAATATACCCACAATCAAGACCACTTTTCGAACCCGTATTTGGTTAATACTTGTATTCGCACACCTAAATCCAAGTATCTTAGCGAAAGCACTTGAATATCATGACAATTTAAAGATTTTTACTAGTTGTCGTTTTTTCGGACGGGGGGGGGTTCACAAACAACATTCACAAGCACCGAGCTTCTACAAAGCTTTCTTTTACTAAAACGCTTGACAATACAATTTTTTTTACACTTGCGAAACATACACTCTCATACACTAGTTAGTTCTCTTCAACTATGCTACTTTTTCACGAACAACATCGACAAAGACTAGGACTACAATTTTTATTATACCACTGGTTCCCAAACAGACTACCAAAGAAGTTTAATGAAACATCTTGAGCTAAGTTTTCTTCTATAGGGTGTGTTTACACGCCATTAACGCCATTACAAAACTTTAAAATATAGTCCACCATCGCTTATCCACACACCCTCGCCAGGGTCGGACAAGTTAAATTATTAAATGCAGATTTTTGTGGAACTGCATTTAAGGACGCTGCATTTAGAGACTTATTGCTACGTTTACACACTACTAACTTGTGTTTTAAACAAGAATTTCATTTTATTTTCATTTTACTTTAAATAAATTAGACTTAATGAAGGTTTAAGGTTTAAAACCTACTTTTAATGAACTTAATATCATTGCGCAAACGATTGCACTAACAATTTGATTTACACACAAGCAACCAACTTTTCCCAACCAATGAACTTTTACTTTCGTCTACACACAACTCATTTACAGAACGGCACATTATTTTGTACAAGAAACACAAGGGCTTACTCAACAATAGAACCGTTTGCCTATTTTCATGGAACTTACTACAAACAAGTGCTTAAAATATATCCGTACACACTAATACATAATAAAATTCGAGACAACTCTCGTAAACACCATGGTACACATACGGGGTGCTCCACTCGTGACCTCCTACTCGTTAGTTGTGGGGACAATAGTGACAAAAATCACCACCATACACAGCTATACACTTACAAAAGACTCACTGTGGCAATGACGACTTTTACTTTTACACGTTACACAATAGTATATTGGGTTGTTGTTAATTTACATTACTAACAATTATAGTACTTCAATTCCAATGCTATAATTTTCGAACCTTTTTTTTGTTTGGGTGTGTGTGTTTTGTGTGTGTTGTGTGTAGGTGTGTGTGGTGTAGGTTGGTGTGTGTGTCTGTGTGTGTGGTTGTGTGTTGTGTTGTGTGGTTGTGTGTGTGTATGTTGTGTGTGTGTGGTGTGTGGTAACGGCGACGTGTCTTTTCGCGGTAACACATTTTTTACCCGCCCAACATAAATACTTAGTCTACAAGTATGACACAAAAATATACACCATTTTTTAGCTTCAGAAATTTACGTGCCATAGAGACGGAACATACTTAACAATTATTGTGACTTTGGGGATATACGTAAAAATATAACCTTTTGTGTTCACTTCAAGTTACTATACTTATTTAATGGTTGTTACCTTTTTTTGTCGGGAACATTTTTGTTGTCTTCGCGATAAAACCTGTTACATCTGCACCCTACCTGTTGCCGTACACACCCACACACACACACACACACCTACACACACACACCCTACACACACACATCACACCACACACACACACACACACACACACACACACAATCCTCTTACTTAAACCTAGCAAACCACCCTATCTACTCTGAAACTATAACACACTTTTATATACTTCCACTTAGTTCCACAAATACATTTTTCTATTAAATTCACTCACTTTACATATTTAGCTTTTATGTTCTAAGATCAGTTTTAATAGATTTTCTTTTACTAATTATTTACGCTCTAATAGGTTCAAAATTGAGTTCAACCGTGCTCACACTGTTCACAACAGTCACAAATCATACATCAATATTGTTAATAAAGTACAAAAAAACGAAAACATAGCTTAACATTTTCCTTTTTCATTAAATGCAAGAGAATCAATCCAGTATTACTAAAAAGTTAAACTACTTATATATTTCCACATATACTCTCTTCTATGTTCTTGATGTTTCTTTACATCACAATTAAAATTCTTATAGCTTCCACATATATTGAACACAATGTTTTAGTGTTTTTAATTTTTTTACTACTTGGGTATGAAATTATCCAAATTCAGCTAGTGTCGCAAAACATAACGGTTTCATTACTTACCAATACATCAATACCACGCATGTGCACATGTTCACAACTCATACACTCAAAACATGGTAAGGTAATGGAGGTACGACTTGTTTTATTTTTCAACTCCCCACTATTTCAAATCTACTCTCTTATTTGCATTGACCTACCCAATCTCTCTTAATCCTACCTAACGTTAATAACTGTTAATTAACTACAGCCTGCAGGCAGAGTTACTTAGGTCTTATAACAAGAACTATCAAAGAGCAAAACATCTTTGAAAACAAGCGAAACCAAATGGCCTTACCCCACTGGTTTTCGCTTTGAAACAACAGCAAAAACCCACTGGTAACGGCCCTATAGGATTCACGTTTTCAAATACCTTTATGTAGACTTTTTAAACAACATTTCCTTCACTATCAATTTTTTATAACGTTTAACTGAACGTATTAGTATATATAATTACATAGGCTAATTACTAGAATGACGTCCTTATACCAAGAGCAATTTCCTCTCGACATCGCTCAACAAGGCAATGCCAGTACGATTACCAATTTCACTAAAATTAAGTTAAAGAGGCGAAACACTTACCATAAGAAAGTGTTATAAACAGATCAAATTACGGAGTCGCCAATAGCTTTTCTTATTGTCTTTTTTTTTCACCGCGACATTTCATACATTTTCTTATGTTCGTCGAGATCGCTACGTGTTGGTGCTATTGAAAGTGCCTTAACTCGATGAAACTATAAATACTAACAATTACGACGACCTCACTGACTTTTTCAGTAATTTTCCTTTAACCGTAACTTCTTCATTATGGTTTTATTTAACAAAGTTTCATAACATTAAGTTTCATGAAACTCTGAAATCCGGGATTCATTTTACATTACGACCTGAACAACAACGTTCTGAACAAAAAAGAATCATGTTTACTTAAGTTATTACATTTGTACTATATTTACTCAAACACACTTTTTTTTAATTGTTAAGTCATTAACATATGATCAACAACGCGACTCACCCCATCTCTCTACATATCATAAATTAACTAATCTTAATCTAGAAGTGAAAAAAAGTAGGTAATCCACAAAAGTGAACAAAAAGTAAGTAACCCACAAAAATGAACCAAATGTTTTATTTTTTCTTACCTTTTGCAACATTTTTAAGTTGGCACTTGTGTGGCGTACGAATCACGATTTGATCATAATCTAATTAATATTTTGTTAGATTGTGATTTGACCACCTCAAATGACTGATCTAGATTCAGTCTAAAGTGTGATAAGAGGCAAAGGTTTGAGTAAATATTTTTGATTCCTAAATCAAAAATATTTACTCAAACCTTTACTCAAAAAAGTTTAGATTACCCTCATAAAAAAAAGAGGAGAAGAGAACGAAGAAACAAGGAAAAAAAGGAGTATCGTAAATATATATTTTCAGCTTATAGTTTTTTTTTTTTAGTACGAAATTTAAAAAGGCTATAGATTACCGTGATAAGAAAAAGAAGAAGAGAGAAAGATGATAGAGTGAGTAAAAAAATTAATATATAAATAAATCAATTGTGTATCTAATATGACGCCTTACCTGAATTTCTTGTTTTCAAAGAATTTATGCTCTTTGAATAAGTTCTTGATAGCCCTAAGATAACTTAGCCTTGTGGCTTTTGTAACCTAGCACTCATTAAACATAGTTAGGGTAAATTGATTGGTGAGTACATTTAGAACATTAAGAATATAGAGACAGTAAGAAGCCACATGGGCCTGTCAAGACTGTCAAAGTCAACCCACTAACCAAACATGCTCATGCAAATCCACAAAGCACCCTAGGGTTTGTCAAATTGGTGACGCTATAAATCAACCAATTTGGCTTACTGCAATGTATACATCAAAAAAATAGCTGTAGTAACCTCTCTTTGAGACCTTGTATACATAGCAAAAAATAGACGTATCAAACTTATTTTGAAACGTTGCAAGATACATCATAATAGATATACCAACCTTTCTTTGAAACTCTTAATACGTCAATAAAATAGACGAACCAACCTAACTTTGGAACCTTGCATACATCATAAACTTTTCAATCCATAAAAAAACATTATTCAGGTTTTTTTTCGTAATATAGTTTTTTATTAATAAATATTATTATTATCAAAACTAAATAATAAGAACATTTTCCATATTCATTTTGAAAATTTTTCAGAATAAAAATCAAACATTATGTTCGCCTCATCCTTTTGGAGGACTGTGGTCGGGCTTGCAAAGACAATACTACCTATCGTTTGTAAAACAGGTGTCCGCACTCTGTTGTCAACCGCAACAACTATAATTACCAGTTTAGCTTGTTAGTCAGAAGTTAGGAATGCTCAATATATAATAAATATCGATACTAAAATAATCGATTATTTTAAAAAATATTAAAGTACTATCGATACTATTGTTAAAATATATCGATATATCAGTTTTATTATTATTATTATTATTATTATTATTATTATTATTATTATTATTATTATTATTATTATTATTATTATTATTATTATTATTATTATTATTATTATTATTATTATTATATATTATATTTATTATTATTATTATATAATATATATAATACTACTATATACTATACTATATATATATATAATATATTATTATATATACTATACTATATATATATACTATATATATATACTATATATATATATATATATAATATCTAAAAAAAAAAAAATATATTATATAGCATATGTATAATACTAAACCTTAACATACTCAGTAACCTACTGCTACTACTACTACTACTTACTACCTACTACTACTACTACTACCTAAATAAAATACAAATAACTACAAATACACTAATTAGTTTAAATGAAACATAATAATAATTAATAATACAGGAATAGTAAAAGTACATATAGACACGTAAACATAATACATGAACTACAACTACTTAAACTTTCAACATACAATTTAACCTTTTACGAATTCTTAACTTAAACTTTGGGTATCCTTAACTTCACCTGCAGGGGGGAGACGAGAGAGAGAGAGAGACGAGAGAGACGAGAGAGACGAGACGAGACGAGATAGAGAGAGAGAGAGACGAGAAGAGACGAGAGAGAGAGAGACGAGATGGACGAGACGAGAGAGGACGAATATCTTCTCAACTACAAAACGTGTATCGACAATTTATAATTTCAACTTACTAACATTATACATTGGCGTATTTTGACTAAAACAAGCTGTTAGCCCAACTACTCCGTTTGTTTGCTTCTGTTTTTTTGACTTACTTCCTTTATTTTTGAACTCAATCACGCTTACGGCACTTTTTTTTGGCCTTCAATATCGTCGATGTTGCAGGCAACGAGACTTTAAAGTTAAACACACTGATATTATTTTCTGCTTGATTTGCTTTGATACTATTATACTATATATATATATATATATATATATATATATACTAATATACTATATACTATATATACTATAAACTCATTAAAATATATATATAATATACTATATATATATATATACTAATATAATATATACTATATATAAACTATACTATATATATATATATCTAGAGCTGGGCGTGCGCCACCCATGCGCCTACTGCGCCTACCGCCCTACTGGCGCACCTAACTCACATACGTGGCGCAACCAATTTTACAAACAGGCGGACTACACGCACAGGCCACACAGCCACACTTTCCGTGCGCCTATAGCCGCGCCTAAGAACAGGAACAAGACGCACTTTTTTTTACCTCTTAAACGTTTACGAACTTAGACAACTGTACTCATTCTAAAACCAGTGTACATAACTTATACTATACTATATTATATATAATATTATATAATATATATATATATATATATATATATATATATATATATTATATATATATACTACTATAACTATATATATACTATTATATATATAATACTATAATATATATACTATTATACATAATACATATATATATTATACTAATATATACTAAATAATTAATACTAATATAATATAATATTATATATATAAACTTATATATATATATATATATATATATAATATACTTATATATAAATTATACTTATATATATACTACTACTATATATAATATACTATATAGTATATATATATATATATATTACTACTATTATACTATACTATATATAATGTGTTCACGTAGTTCTTAAACGTCCAAACATTAGAAAACTTCTGAAAGATTTTCACACTCTGCAGCGCTCGAGCTGACACCTCCTGGGGGAAAACCACTGGACTCACAACGTGACACGGATGTGGAACACACGGACGCGTAATACTACGTTTACGTGTTTAACTTACAAACAACTTATACACGTGTGTTTTTCTTCCTTATAAAACCAGCTTTTATTTCGACTAACAGTTTACTTTGAACATATGAGATCCCCAACGCACAAACCCTTATAGGACGCGCTAAGCGCACTATGTCCGGCGGCATAGGGCGCATAGCGCAGGCGCACTCAAAAAAATTACAGGCGCGCCCCAGCTCTGATGATATGTATATATATACTATATAACTATATATTATAATATATTATATAATTATAATAGTATTATTATATATATATAATATATAATAATATATATATAATTATATATATATATATACTATAATATATTATAATATACTATAATATATATATACCGGCTGTGGTAACAAAGGGCACAACCTGAACTAACTAAGCTGCGTGTGAACTCAGGAGAAGACGAAGATACATGACATATCTGACGACGAATGACCACGCGATACTGGAGGAAGGTACCACACGTTATAACTACACGACACCAGACTTCAGAATATCGATATATACTACTCGACTGATGAACAGGATGGACTACACCTCAGAAACTGAGGAACAGAAAACAAAATACTTCAACACAACGTGGTTATTTGTTACCATTGATGACTGCATGAGACGGAATCCAGTACGAGGTAAACAGTGAACACAATAGTACACCATCCTACGACATATACTATAGCTGCTGGAACTGTTGGTACCTGTTAACACAATGCCAGATAGAGTACAAATAGACAGCCTGCTGAAACTGCGAGTGTTTTAACATTGATAAGGGACAGTAACGCTGACGACCAGAGTTACGTAAGTGAACGCCACACTACAGAAGAAGAGCTCGGAGTCCGACCAATAATAGAATGTATGTGAAAGTACGCTGAGATGGTTCGGTCATGTGCAGAAAATGAGACTTTCGATACCCCCGAAGATTACTTAATGAGACCTACTTGGAACGAGACCACGTGGCCCGGGACAACCAAGAAACAGAGACTGGACACAGGATCGCTGTGGAACGAAGCACACTGTACGTCGCGGGGAGAACAACGATGGACAATGTGGAATAGGACCGGCACTGTTTGAAGAACTGGACGTCTGGACAGGTACATTTCTGGAGGAGCAACAGCTTGACATGGAATCTACCCCTAACATACTGATGGATGGTGGAACGGACAGTAGACAACTATATATATATATAATAAATTAATATATACTAATATATAATATATAAACTAGTAATATAATAATATATATATAATTATATTATATATATAATATTATATATATATAATACTTATATTTATATATATAACATATATACTATATATATTATATATATATATATAGTATAAGGTTGAATGATTTCGCCAACCACTAATTTTGTGAGGTTGGTAGTAATATCATAATATTTTAAGATTCACAAACGAAAAAAATGAAAATATTTTATCGCAAACACATATTTACAACTCTCTGGCAAAGCACTTACTGGTTCGCGAACAAGGGAGAATGGTTTATACCATCGAAGAGAACAGACCACTAAAAATTAATTTAAGGGGTTTATTTTTTGAGCTTAGGCGGCATTACTTAAATTTATATTACATTGCATTTTATAGATTTCATTTACTGCTTGTTCGATATCTCTTACTGCATTCTCGATAACTTGTTTTTACATAATAATTAATAATAATAATAATATAATAATAATAACTAATAATACATAATAATAGATAAAATAATAAATAATAATAAAAACTAATAATAATAAAATAATAAGAATTAAGACTATAATTAATAATTATAATTATAATTTAATTAAAATTATAATTATAATTGATATTACATAATTATACAGGCCACGCCTCTATGAAGAGCCACATCCATATCTCAAAAAAAACTACTATAGCTACAGGGAAAGGAACTACATTGAATTGGATAGACTCCATGGCGAAACATTTTAGTTGCGATAACTGTAAACAACAAAACAAAAACAAATGGCGCGTAACTACAAGAAGCTCGGCCGTGCGGGGGACATATGTAATATATATTTATATACCGTATGATATATATATATATATAATATATATATTAACTATAGTATATATTATATAGTATATATATATGTATTATATATAAGAAATTGTAACTTAATTAACGTATGTGTAACGATTATTACCACCGGCAATGGTACGGGGCTCGAGCCGAGGGGAACACAGGGGGAGACAGCTTTTACTGGCCATATCCTCGTACGGCCAGGGGCGGACGAGTTACCCCGGCGTAACACCCCAATTATACCCAAACGATGTCGTGGGGTTCCGGAGACCGCTCCCCCGGGAGGGGGCGAACTTATCCTATCCGCCTTACGTTCCCCGGACAGGCCCGAGACGACCCGCCGTACTCCTGCCATCGGGCGGTATACCCTTGGGTATTCTTTTACGTTACATATAAAAAATTTTAACTAGAACGTCTATTTATTTCATGAATCACCCAAATACAAAGATCCTCTAATCATAGGCCTTCTACTCCCATATTACTATCAAAATTATACACTATATCTTTTAACTTTTTACTTTTTTACTAATTATTCCTAACTCTAAATTTTACCAGGAATTCCAAAAAACTTGTATTGCCTTTTCCCTGTACGCTATGAGTTTTTGACGATTTTTTTTTTTTTTTTTTTTTACTTTTTTTTTTTTTTTTGTTTTTTTTTTTTTTTTTTACATGCCCGCACTAAATTTAACCACACATACACGCAATTGTACTTCCTTTCCAGTACGATTTGTTGTAGTATTTGTAGATAACTGGATTTGGCTCTTTTAAAAAAAAATTTTAGAACAATAAACCCCCAACCGACAACAACACTTTAACGTACCTTGCCAACAATCGTCGCTAGTTAATTGCACTAATTTCAACTTTTAAACACTATTCTACTATTGCTGAAGTCTCTGCGTGGGATGGAGTTAATTACATTAAAGTTCTTATATTGGTAATTCCAAAGAGAATTCCCTTTATAATTTTGCATTTATACATTTTCTTGTTTCATGCATAAATATAAAATATAATAAACTTAAATTGAACTTGTACAGACATAGAAAAACAAACACGCCCTTAAACGGCAAGTTCTTGCTGCGTAATACGAAACTACGCAACTACCCACCGTTTACCATCTACCTCTTTTTTTACTTGTGGTTGCGACAATCAACTAAAGTACCTAATATATATATATATATATAACTATATAGTAATATAATATATATATAATTATATATATATATATATATATATATACTGCTGTTTGTATATATATCTGTATATATATATAAATATATATTATATACTATACTATATATATATATATACTATATATATTACTATATATATATACTATACTATAATATACAAATATATATATACATATAATATAATATACTATATATATATATATATATAGTATATATATATATATTAATATATTATATATATATTATACTATACTTATATAGTATATATATACTATATATATAACTACTATACTATATATATTATATAATAATATATATACTATATACTATATATATATATATATTATAATTTATATACTATAAATATATACTATATATATAATATAAATATATACTACATATATAATATAATATATATTATATAATGTATATATATGTTATACTATATAATATATATATAAATCTATAAATTATTTATTTGTTTTTTATTCTTTTACAGTTAACACCAACACTCACCGGCAGAGCCCTATTCAAGGACGGGGTGTTACACGTCTCAGAACCTCACCAACTAAACGCAAAGTACGCAGATGAGCACAGACGCAAGCCTTTGTAAGTGAGGGAGACTAAACTCAGCAAGGAAACACCAGAAGATGAAGAGAACTTCCCACCAGAACAGAGGTGAAGAAAGAAGGAAGCACGCACGCGAACTACGCCCTGAGGGTTACCAATCATCCACACAACACACACATACGCAGATCACCGCACCCCTTTTGCTACGCGGGCGTCGTAAAGGTGGAACGCGAGTGGTAAGTTCCCTCGAGCACCTTGCTCGCGGGGGGTCAAAGGCGGGGGGGGGGGTTGGGGGGGGGGGGGGGGGGGGGTGGTTGGGGGGGGGGGGGGGGGGGGGGGGGTGGGGGGGGGGTGGTGCGGTTTATACTGGACAGAGACTACGAGCATCCAACACATCGCGCCGCATAACGATACGAGGGTCAAGTGACACGTGGAAAGTACGGGACACAGTTTACATTATCTTTTGGCCTTTGACCTCGACCCTGTCCAAACATCGGGTAAACACAGAGCCCCCCCTACGTAATAGAGACGCAGTACTCCATACAAGGCGGATGTACGGCCCTTGTATAGCTGGAGTAACTGACAAGAGGAAAAAACAGTCTCGCAGTCTACAATATGAACCCTCCCACGTTTTCTTTGACGCCTAGCACCCATTGTGATGTGAGGTTTCCAACAAGACATTTTTTTGTTTGTATTAAGGCCAGAACTGTATATTGTCCACACAGAGAGACGACGAGAACGTCGAAAGAAGATATAAACGTTGGACACGGTGTTTGTACGACGACTGGAGATGTAGAAGTTAGTTTTTTTGGAATAACTTCACAAAGTTGAGGCGACCCCACCCGGAATTTCTATCCACATCCTGCGAGAATGTAACTCGACAAGTTAAAGACGAACGCAACTTCAAAAGTAATAGGGGAGCAGATATTGAAATGAGTTGAAGAACGAAGGGTCGAGTCATCGGCATATGTTTGGATAATTAGATGTGCAGGTGACACAGATTCATTAATGAAACAGTAAAATACAAGTAGGATACAGACCAGACCCTGATGGAAACACCCACAATTGACACAGAAAAAACAGAAGAAGTCGCCCGTCTACAACGCAGCCGAATTGACGCGATTGAGACAAAACCTAGACCGTAAGTAACAAGAAAAGGACAGAAATCCCACAGGAAGGGAGCTGGAGAGCACATGACGCGTGCCACTATTCCCGTCAAACTGCTTTGGGATATGTCAAGTGCCACCACGCAATTCTCCCCATACGTTTCTACACGGCGGAACAACCCATAATCGTAACGATGATAGTACTATCGCCACAATAGACTCTCGGCGTCGAAGCCATAACTGCGACTCGAAACGAAGTGAAGACACTTCCGATGATCTTACAGAAATGAAGTAGTGACGAACGGGTTTTCAAAGATCTTAGATGGACTAAGTTAGAGCTATAGGCCGATAGTTTACTAATGATCAGAGAGGCTACTTTTCGAAACTTGGTTGACACTGTGCGTGCTTCCATATAGAGGGAAAGGTTAGTAATGAGACATACGAGACAACTATATGTTGAACGGAGAGAGGGCCACGCACGAGCACACTCCCTCAACACACCGGGAGGAATGCCATCCGGGCCCACCGCCTTCCTTAACGTTCATAGATTCAGGAGCCCATGCACCCGATCAAATGTAATCACGGGCAAAGAGGCATAGGACACCTGAGACGAGAAGAAGAAACAGAAATGCCAAACGAATACTCATCCGGGTTTGAGTTAGACGAAATATAGGTGAGCTGAGATGAACGATTAGGCTTTTCAGACTTGAGAAATTAGCAACACGAACCAATTCAGAAACGAAATTATAGACGGAGAGAACAGTGCAGACTTTACAGAAGTTGTTAGAGATGTTTATTTGGGAAGTAGCCAGAAGGACTTTGATCAGTAGGTACGAACCACAGAACGTTAGCAACGCTTTCGTTCCTGAATAAAATACGGCCTGACTTGCTCGTCGAAGTATGGCCCTTCACACGATCCAGCTGAATGAAAATTAGCACACCAAAGTTTCATCCGCTAGCGCGAATATTGTCCTTACTCCGATACCGCACTGTCTCAGCCTGAATGGCCAGAAGAACAAGTACCGATTGAACAATGAATTACGAATTTTGTGACGAAACGATTTAGTCGAAGAAGACATAACTGCTCAAATCCATCACACCGATAACGCTCACCTTACTCGCAGAAGCTGACAGCCCGTCACCAGATCAAAGCAGTCCAATTCCAACTTACTAGTTGGCGTAAAGCACACCGCAAGGTCTCCCACATCGACCAACTCAAGTGCTCAAAACAAACCGCTACGACACACGGATGGTAGCTGTTTGGACGAGAACGTATTATAAATTACAGACGATAGAAGGTTGTGGTCAGATTTACCATTGGGATAAAAGCGAAGGTGGTGTATTTACTATGAGACGAAGACTAGTGGTGAACTATATAGTCACAGTGTGTTCAAGACATGGTTGGACTATCGCGGAACTTTGTGTGGTTCTTTAAATTAGTTGCCCACGACTCACTTGACGAACTGACTAAATGACTTCGGCCTCCTCCCCACCTAAATCACTATGAGAGGACCCCAAAATTCAGATTTGTGTACATTGAAATCCCCTAACACTAGAGGAACCCTCAGTACGTTTGGACTAGAAAATTAACAGTCTCGTGGAACGTAGTAAGATATACCACAAATAAAGGAGTGTGAACGTCCTGTTCTGTTAGGAGACAGTACGCAGACGCACAAATATTTATAGTAGACAGGACAGAACGTTTACAGCCACAGACACTCGTACACGTTAGGACAGACTTCGAGATTCTCGAACGTGCTTACCAGGACGTGTTTCTGTTTACATACTTAGGCAACATATTCCACACCTTTACGACGAAACTACGGAACTAACGTATACTGACTACATACTACACGAGTTATACGGATAATTCTTAGCCTCTGTGTCTCAGACCAAGAGCAAAAGGTCAGGTGTAGACTTAGACGAAGTGGTATTCTCACTGATGCAAGAATAGAGTTTAAGCCGCGGACTGTTAGTAACAGCTATACAGACAAGCCCTAGTCTGTGGACATAATCTGCCACTTACACACCTACAAACAATAAAATATATATTAAAATACTATAGATTACTATAGTATATATATATAGTGCTGAAGTAGATCCCTGCGGCGTTACGCATTATTGTATCTATCGCGGCATTTGTAAGTTGCGTCTTATGTGGTAGGTGGTTGATCGAGGTGAACCAGACATATTATAGGTACGTGATATTATAGTACGACGCGTGGGTTAGGACTAGTTTATTATAGTATAATAGTACATTAATTTGTGAGGTTGGTCGTACTGCTAGCGATATATATAGTACGACTACTAGTTATATATATATACTAATATATATATATACGGTATATATTATATATTATTTATACTATATTATATAATATTAATATATCTAATATATAATTATATATAATATATATATATTATAATATATACTATAATACTATATATACATATATAATATATTATATATATATACTATATGATTAATAGTATATATATATACTATATATATAATAGTATACTACTTACTGGCTAATGCAGGGGGTGGCAAGGCAACTTGCCCACCCCTACACATCTGCGACAACTAAAAACAATGAACGCTATACTTTTACCAAACGAACCGTTTTTAGGTTTAATTAGTAGAAAAACACTGAAAACAGATACCATCAATCGATAGATATATGAAGCAGTAACTTACCTAATTTACGTTTATACAACTTACTTTTTCCTAAAGAGTGATTTAAGTGTGTATTTTCGTTTGTCAGAATTTGGCTCTGAAACTTCAATTCTATCTACGTCTTTTATCTAGGTAGCTTCTTCTGACATAATTTCTTCGCTAGACATCTTCACGTATGTCCATAGCAATTTGGCAATGACTGCAAAGCTTGCTAATCATCAACGGAACGGTAGACCCGTATACTGTCAGCTCACAGGCACGCACACTCAAACAAACCAATTGCAGAAAGGATAAAAGTACTAAATATTACACTCAATTTTGAAACATAATTTTTGCGAACCCATGACTTACCTTTAAGACGTAAAGGCCTGCCTGAGGGAATTTTTGAAGACCTGATTAACTTCGAACTAGAAAGTGGTGATGTGACATTGACAAGATACACTACTTCAACAGACAAAACGAATCCGTCTGGACGTCTCCGTATGGTTCAAAAGGAACTTATAAAAACACATGATTGTCGCGGATGCAAAAATTTTACATTTGGTGTCTATATATTGGCCGATGAAACTAAGAATTTGTCAAGCAAAGACAACAATTATCTATAGGATTAAGTTTTTTCGATCTTGAAATAATGACCTGCTTCGAGAAGAACTTTCTGGGTTGGAAGTTCTGAAGGGTGGATGGTTAAACTAACCACTTGCAAAACGATCGTACTAATTTTTTTAGACAAAACGGTTTGGATCAGAGTCTACGCGTTGGTTAGGAACGTACACACGCCTCCACAACTCGCAGGGAAAGACGCATGGAGTTCAACAACGAAACGACGGTAAATATACAAAAAATAATTATATTTCACCTGTTGTAACGCCATCCGTCTTAACTTAGTCACTAATACACCCAAAACATTAACGTTTCCGAACACAATTTGAATACTATTTGCCACAACTAAAAGACAACACTTTTCAGAGACTCCACCTAAGAAGAAAATACATTCCCAACTTGCTTTAAACTTTGTGAACCCGTTGGACTCTAAAATATCATAGTATAGTATTGCTATTTCCATACAAATATGTTAACAATCTTGACATTGTAGTAAAAATTTACAAATATAAATTACAAACTTGCCTACATTGTTACATTATATTTTTAGCGGCAACTTTCATCTTGACTAACGACGACTCTGTCAGGCCAAAGGAGGGTATTCTTTGTTGGATTGATCGCTTTTAAGGATTGTTCTAGTTGGTTGATTTACAACTTTATAAGAGTTGAATATTGTTTTTTTTTAGGACATTCGATGTATACTATAGTCCTACGCTTTACTTTCGACGATTACTTTGTTATACCGTTATTACTATGACACTGCAAACGATTCGAGTACTAAAACTTCTACCGTATCTTACAAATTCTTCACGCAATTAGCACTAAAATCCGTTTCTTTCTCATGCAAAAATGTTATTTTTATTGCTTATTATTTTTAATTTTCAATATTTACAAATTTCGTATCTTTCCATCATTCCTATCTTAATTAATTGCTAGTATCATATAATAACAAAATGATGAAAAAACAATAAAAAGAACAACACACAATATATATCTGCGCCATTGAAACCATAAGGTCCATATATATATATATATATATATATATATATATATTATTACTACTAATAATACTATATATAATATATATATATTATATAATATATAATATATATATGTATATAAATACTATATATAGGTGAATAATGGTTTAGAGCGACACACTATTCTCTTATATCACTTATCCTCAAAACAATCTACATATAGCCACAGGAAAAGGAATACCACTTGCTGGTACTGCTGGTAATATTCCAAAATTGTAAAAAACACAAAAAAAAAACAATATTATATACTATATATACTTATATAGTATATATATACTATATACTATATATATATATTATATATACTATACTATACTACTATATACTATATAATAATATATATACGTATATACTATATATATAAATAATATATATATATATATATTAATATATGTATATATAAATAAATATCTCAAAAATCTACACACATAGCTACATACAACACTAAAGAATCCTTAGATAATTCTCCAATTCTTTTCTGTAAACATTAAAACAATAAAACACATAAAAATATTATTGTCTAACTAATTACAGGAAAATAGAAATTGAGAGCAATTTACGAGACCTTTTACATTGGTTACTCGTTACACAATAAATAGACCTTTCTATTACAATTTTGCTTTTTTTTCTTTTACAAAAAATACCCCAAGGTATACCGCACCGATGGCAGGAGTCGGGTCTCTCGGCCTTCCGGGAACTACGGGGGTAGGACTAATTCCCCCCTCCTCCGGGGACGGTCTCCGGACCCCCCCGCTCTGTTGGTATTTGGGTGTCGCGGGGGTCCCCCCGCCCCTCCCCTGCGGGCTCTGTTAAGTTCCTAGAACGTGTTAGGGATATGTTTGGAGACGTGACAGGATCCTAGTATATACTCCTTTGACACTCAAGAAGCCGGTGGTTGATCTGAGGGAAAAATAGGACACCAATCCACAATACGAAATCACCAATACTACTTTATTTTATTTATTTACTTGAATTTTTTTTTTTTTTACATTTTCCAACTATACCTTATTTAAGGATTGTAAGCAACTTTGTGCTAAATTACCGGTGGTTGTTATAAGAATTATGATCCATGTGACTTTTTCTTATCGGTGTTTTTTATCATTATTTCACCTGTTTTCGCACATTACTACACACTTTTGCAGGATTCCACAACTTGTACTTCCTTTTCTTAACTATGTAGTTTTGACGATATGGATCGATGATATTGTCGCTCTAAACAAATATCACCTAATACTATACTTTATATATATTATACTATATATATATATAATATATATATATATATAATATATATATACTATATTATTATTACTATATATATATATTATTATTATATATATATATATTATTATACTACTACTATAATAATACTATAATATACTATATACTATAATACTATATATATATATTATATATATATATATATATATATATTATTATACTATACTATATATACTATTACTATATATATAAGTACTATATATTATATATATATAAAAAAACTACTAAATATATATTACTACATATTATATATATACTAACTACTATAATAATATATACGTATACTATATACACGAACAATATTAGAACGCTCCACATGGGACTTATCAAGACACTCCAGTTCAACACAACTCCAACATCTTGCCAAACCTCTTTGAATACTCTAGTAACAAAACTTACAAAATTTCCTCTGGAAACTAATCAGCCATCCCACAACACCATACAATGCAACACGGT